>CAEFZY010009780.1:0-62114 GCA_903066815.1 Brachyrhaphis roseni | reverse complement strand
ATCTTACTCAGTGTTGCTGTCGCCTTCAGGACGCGTCTCATATAGGAGCCTGTAGTTATCTTACAGCTGTGTAAAGCCCACTCGCTGGCCCATGAACAGTTTTCTGCTCAGCTTAGATAGTTTTTATTATTATATAATGGACTGTCAAAATTTTTTATTTAGTTAATTAATCAAACTTAATTTTACTTAAATAATCAAATACTAAATGCTAATTTAATAATTGATTTGATATTCTCCATCATAGACATTCTGCCTTGTCTTGCACTGTACAATTAGAAATAAATAAATAACTTATGTTAAAATCTTAAGTATAACACTGAATATGTAACCTGCATGTATGGAAGATTCCAATAACTAATCTTTAATGTGTAATGTTTTAGACATAAACTTTACTATGTTGTCTAAAGTATTGCAGTAGAAACATTTCAAAAGTTTCTGAATGCCAAGTTCAAATGTGGTGTAAAACTTTAATTTGTAAGTTTCTACTTTTTTCTTCCCCTACTTTTATTTATAATATTTATTAGCTATTATGTGGGCATGATTTAAAATACTGATATCAAGATGGTAAAGAAGCAGTTTTTTTTTTTTTCCTGGGTTGTTTACCTGACTGAGCATCAGGCAGAGCATCTGCTGCGTTGGCTGATCACCGGCCTGTTTAACTGATGTTGTTATTGTTGTGGACATGGATAGTTTCCATCACACAAAGGCTCAGCTGCTGTTGCTTTTCACTCAGACCAGCGACTAGAACACTGGTACAGCAGGCACATCTTACTCAGTGTTGCTGTCGCCTTCAGGACGCGTCTCATATAGGAGCCTGTAGTTATCTTACAGCTGTGTAAAGCCCACTCGCTGGCCCATGAACAGTTTTCTGCTCAGCTTAGAAACTTTCCCAAGTCTCTAGATAATCATTTGTGATTTTTGTTAGTTTCTGTTGTGTTTAATGAACTCAAAGTATCTCTTACCAGTCAGCTGATCTGAGAGAGGACCTCTTGCCAGGATGCCTTGTACTGCAATCATCCTCGCCTCTGTAATTAGGACTGCAACCTGGTCAGCAAGTACATGGCACCTCTGACTCAGCCTCATCATTATTTCAGCTGTGTGGTCAGGAAGAGAGGCTCACTTCCATTTACTTTAACCACAGTTTCAAACATGTATTGGCTGAAGTGTGTTGTTTTATATGCTCATGGTCACTAATGGCTCTGCGTGCACATATTTTAGCACAAATATCTACACAAATGCATCTTCTTTGAGAAAAATGCATAGTTTTTTAGAGGCTCCTGGTTTCTTTAGCAAAGAGTAGCAATAATATTTTAAGCTTATTGATGTTACATCAGACAGAATAAGCATTTTTTATTCAAACCTGTTTCAACCCTCTGTAATTGTTTTATTATTACTGTGCATCCATTATATTTCAACTTCCTGGGAAGTTGAAATATAATTCAACTTATATATAATATAAGTACCGGGGAGGAGGTAAAGGAGACGACTTGGGTTCACCGAGACAGGAAGCTTCGTGTCTCCTGCTCTATTAGGAGGACTGAGGCAGTATAGAATGACTTAATACTAATGGACGTAGTAATGACATCCATTTAGGTCAGAGGTGTCAAACTCTTTTTAATGAGAGTAGCTGTGGGGGGTAGAAAGTTACAGACAAAAGGTTGAGGGTCAAAATTCACCAGTTATTATTGTCAAAGAGCATAAATTAATGCTTTTCAGATGTTTAATGTCAATATAGTCATGCAGAGATATGAAACATTGTATATTGAAGTCAGAAAAACTTTTGCTGGTCATAGTCTCAAAAATCACTAATCGTGCCGGCAGTTTTTTTTTTTTTTTTTTGGTTTGTCGTTATCCAACATATACAGTATAGCTGCTATGTGTTTCTCACAGCTGGCTTTTGCTTGTCTGAGATCAGACAAGAGATTGTCTGAGATTGTGGATTTTAATAGGACTTCATAAAGCTGTACCTCAGTGAGGCAACTCGTGTGATATTTTGATAATACTCATCGGTGTGACTATGGCAATAAATACATCTAGTTTACTTTTGTAGTTTTCAGACTCCACTCTAGTTCTGGTCTTTTTCAGTAATGGGTTTGACTTGTGGTGATGGTGAAAAAGGTGTGACAGAATATGAACTAACAAGGCTGACATAACCTGACTCCAAAAGAAATTTGTTGTTTTGGTGGTTTGTGTTGAACTCCAACACAGCTTTGTTTATGCTACTACTTGTTTCTTAAATAGTTGGAAGTATTAATAACAGCTTCAAGCACTAGCAGCATTTACAAATCTGCAAAAAGTTGAAGAATGACAAATGCTGGGAGTTACCAACATCCAGCTGGATGCTGACCAATAAGGCTTTAGGATGCATTTATTCAAAACTTTACTTACAATGATAACTCATATTAATTGAATGTAAGTTGGGACATGAAAGTACTTTTGAATCACTATCCAGTAGCATAACCAACAGTTTTTAGTTTTTTATTAGTTTGTTAGTTTTACCTCCAAGGCTTTAGATTTTGCTCCTGGATTATTTGTGACGTTCTGAATGAGTCTTCATTGTGACTGATGTTGAACACTTCTGGAAAGGTTCATCATCGCTCTATGTTTTCTCCATTTCTGGATAGTGACCCTCACTGTGGTTCACTGCAGTGCCAAACTTTAGTTATAATAACCCAGACTGATGGATGTAAGAGAATGTTTCTTAATTGTTCTTGAATTGTTTTACGTTGGCACATTATGTGTCACTTCTTGAGGTAATATAGTCTACTTCATGATGTCAGACAAGTTATATTTAGGTCATTTCTTTATTCTACAAGTCAGGCATCAATCAGGCTTGGATTAAATAAGGATTAAAGAAGGATGGTGATTTATTTTGATGGGTGGATGGATCGATAGAGTTACTGCAGACTTGAAGTCCAAATCACATTAAAGAACAATCAATAAAATAAAAATATGTATGGGTTGATCTTTTGATTGCTTTTTTCTTTATTAAATGAAAACATCATTCTAACTTTATACAGTTTTACTTGTCTGATGTCAAACTTTGTTTTATGATCAGAAATATTCATGACTGAATACACAACATAGAAAACAAATCTGTAAGGAAGCAAATACTTTTTCACAGAATTCCCAATTACATAAACAATTAATTTGATTTTGCTTGCCACCTGCATAATCAACATAAGTTTTTATAATCCTACTTATGCTGTCAGAATATTTTCTTGATTCAAGGTATTCTATAGTCAAAATATTTTAGGACATTTATTTTCACCAACCCTACACTGAAAGATTTGCCTGTAAGGATGCACTGACTGATCTTTTCCACTGGGTGGCGAAACTGCTCCACTGAAGCAGCTAAACAGCCAGGAGTAAATCACCCAAGTGCCTCCCACTGCTTTTAATGATATAATGCAGTCATTGAGAGCATCAGTCTTTGCACTCCTACTCTACACAAAATTCGGTCAAATTACTGTTCTGTTCTGTTTTCAGTTTCACATGAACATAGCTTTTTATTGAAAGCAGGACAGGAAATGAGTAAAGCTGTTTAAAATACCACCAATCATAAAATGGGATTGTGTGGAAAGGCTACTGCTGCTAAACTATGTGCCGTTGCTATGGAGTATCTTTCAAATGTTATTACCTTTATGTTTTTTATGCTTTGGGACGCTTCACGTTATTATTAGTAGGTCTGTAGAATGTATTTCTTTCTGGGCTGCTGTGACGTTGCTCTGCAGGCAATCCCCTACTCGTGAGCTAAATTTAGCAGCCAGCTCGTATCTCCAGCTGCAGCTGGATACAGCCGAACAGGGCTGCATGTTAACTCGTTCAAACCTGAGGGATTCTCTAACCAAGGAAATCACAATACTTTTGTTTTGGGCAAGGCCTCAGTAGCTCAACCTGTACATCCACAAGTTATCTGCCTCCACACCCTGGACCTCTGATGAGCCCAGCACAGTCATCTGATGGTGATGCTAAGGGGTCTGGAGTGATATAGATTTGGTGTTTCAGTGGTGACGTCTCCAGTTGCTCTTAGAGCTGACTCTGATTGGCCTGGTCTGACAGCTTGTCAAAATGTTCTAGTCAGAACCCTAGCGTGGGCACAAGAGGTGGAAATGCCAGAGATTACACAATTCAGCTCATTGCATTTCCATGTAAACAGTCTTATTTGGCAGCTTAAGTTAGTAAACAAAATTTCTAACTTATATTTTTACTGGAGTTTTTTTCTTCTTTTTTTTTTAAGATGTTTGACTTTAACTTGTACATATATTTCTGCCTTGGATCAGATGAGAGTGGCACAGAAGTGATTTGTGATTGCTTCAGTTCCTGCAGCCTCTTAAATGTCTCTAAAGTTATAACTAATTCATAAAAGGAATTTTTGTTCAACGCCTGAATAAAAGAATAGTTCTCACCTGAAGTGACTTACGCAGTTTTTGGTTCTTCACAAAACAACCCTTCCATTGTAATGGCACTCAATGCTTTGCGAAAACATATGAATGCCGTTTTACTTTTTCACATTTTTCTACATTACTCACTTTGCAGTGCTTCTTTTTGGTGGAAGGAGAGTTCCTGTGAACATAGACATGCTTTGGTCTAAATCATCTCATTGTAGCTGTGGTTGCATGCTTAATGGTGGCTTGTTGGAAGATGAACTTTGACACAAATTCAAGTTTTTTGGAACCTTGGATTTCTTCCAGGATTGCTCTGTGTTTGATTGAACTCATCTTACCATCAAATGTTTGTTCATTAAAGATCATTAACAAACTTCTGAGGCCTTCACAAAAGAGCTGCTGTTTATACTCAGTTTAATTGATATACAGATGGACTAAATCTACTGATATAGTGGCTTATTATGACAGTTCATTGCTCTGGATTTTATTTAGGAGTATGGTATCGAAGGGAAGACGCTAAACCCAAGTGTACACCACACCTTTCAGATTTTGATGTGGAAAACCATCCATCACTTACATAGTACATACACTATGCAAATGCTTATGCTGTAATTTGTGTCTTTTATCTTCAATGAAATAAATTGATGTTTGTGGTTGTAATGTGACAACACTATATGAAAATGCTTCCATAGGGACTGTATTAGCTGCACTTTTCCATTGCTGATACAAACAGATTGTTAATAAAGGTAATGGAACATCTGGAAATATGTTGGCTCCTAATTTCCTATTCCATAATTGTGCCTTTTTGTTATGAAATCCTTTTTCAGAACTTAATATTAAGGGCATTAGAAAGTTTTAGACATTTTTTAAATTTTGCATTACTCTTTTATACAAAAAGAGCTACAAATATCCAAGGGAATCTCTGTGCCATGTTTGCTATTCATAGCAGACATTTCAAAATTCCTTTACCCTTTACCTAATCTGATTTTGCGGCCGTGATGATATGCCTTACATATCAGGGTCTTGAGATCTTCAGTAGTGGAAAATGCTAAACTTATTGATCAGCAACAGGAAGATGAACAGCCTGCAGCTGTTCGGCATTTTTCTCTTGTACGTTTCGCTGAGAATTTCACATTTGTGTTTGTAATTTGACTTTAACGATCTGAAACGATATTAAATCCTGTGCGCAGCTCGTCTGATCTTTTTATTTTTATTTTCCAACAAGTTTTACAGGAATGACTAAATGTTTCTGGGTCTGATCAAATCTGATTGCATCAGCCCAACATGTGCTGTTGCCATCTAAATAATGGAAAGCATGTCTGAAAGAGGCTGCAGTGTCTGCCTTATTTGTTTCCAGAAGCCTTGTAGATGGTAACATTTCACTTACTCTTTTTCCATACTAAATGAGCTTTCTATTGTACTTAATATGCTGCATTAGTATTAAATGTCCTTTAAGCTATAGTAGAGAAGTTACAAGTGTAACTCCTCTACTTACAAGTGTAACTTGAATGTTACACTTGTGTTTCTGAGGCTGTGCAGTTAAATAGTACTTAACTGAAGCGTTTCTTATCTGAAGAAATCCCTCTAAGGCTTTTCAGAGATTTCTGTGGTTTTGTGGGCGCTGCACATTTAATACTGAGGGAAATTATTTTCAGTTTCACAGTCGACTGGTCTTCCAGAATTGCAGCTAAACTGGGTCTTCATTTCAACACAGGTGCTGTTGTGATAACAGCCCAGGACTATTTCACATTGTGTCCAAGTGATTGT
Source organism: Brachyrhaphis roseni (assembly GCA_903066815.1). Taxonomy (NCBI): domain Eukaryota; kingdom Metazoa; phylum Chordata; class Actinopteri; order Cyprinodontiformes; family Poeciliidae; genus Brachyrhaphis; species Brachyrhaphis roseni. The sequence continues at coordinate 55,959 of CAEFZY010009780.1, read as the reverse complement.
GTCTAATAAACCTGTAAGGATTGTTTATTTTTATTGTGCTTTTGTCAAGGTTTTTTCCTTGCATACCTTTGAGAAACTGTGATTTAGTCACGTCTATGCGGCCATGTTACAGCTGCCTTGTTTCTGTGCTCTGCCAGAAGAGATCATTCGGCAACTCTGAATAAATCAGAGCCTTTTGTGTGATAGAATCACCCAGGTGAACGTAGATTAAATAAGTCATTGTAAAATATCTTGTGTGAGTTTATGTAAATATTATTTGTATAAAGTTTGATTCCCACATTTCTGGTCACGGCATATTGGGTCACCTCATCTTTCCGCTGGGGTGCTCCATGCGATGGAAAACACTTGTGCCTTGCAGAGAAACTCTGTGCGAACGTTTCCCTTTGCTTTGACAAATGCACACAGGCAGGCGGGAGAGTTCGCTTTGAACAGGACACATTATTCTTTCTCCTCCTCTCATTCTTCCTTTTTCTTCCTCTTCAGATTAGTGAGTGTGCACCCTGCGGCCGTGCAAATCAGGCCTGTGTGACTTAAGCATACTTTGTTGTTCAAATCGCAATCCAAAAGTATGAATTTATTTCTGTTCTTCACCACTCTGTAGATAGTGTTGCTTATGCAAAAATCCCAGTAATTTCATATCTAAAATGAAGGAATTTACTAATCTCAATACAGAAACCCTCATCAGGATCTTATTACATAAGGGTAGGGGTTTCCTATTCTATTTGATTGCCTCAGCTCTCTTGCTCCGTTGGATGCATCAGTGGGGACATCTGAAGAGCCCGCTCCTCCTGAGCCATGCTGTCTGCAGGGAATCTGTCATGCTCACTGGAGAGTTAAGAGTTGCAACACTCGCTCTAAACAGATGTGACCTGAGTCTCTCCCCACTACTGTTTCCACAGGAATTCCCAGAGTAATTAAAGAGCCGCACTGAATTTTCAACATTTGTGGGATTATTTGAACCTCAATCCAGCTCCTCCAGATTACAATTACTAGGATTGTATTTTGTTAACGTTCTGGCAATATTAACCTCAGCTGAATTTTATTAGTGTTCATAAATCAGTCTCATCACTGCTGAAAGAAATCTAGTTTAAGAATGACTCATTTTCATTTCCAGGAAGCAATCTCTATTAAATATTAAATGAACAATGAAGAGATTTAGGGTGTTTTTTTGTTTTTTTTAGATATAAAGTCTTAGACTTAAACACATTCACATGTTCAATATAAGAAAACCAAACAATGCAATTACTGTCTATGTACTATTAATTAATTACCACAAAATGAGTCATGAGCAAACACAGAAACACCAAGATTAAAAACTACATGAATTAGTTGATATGAAATTTATCAGAAATCTGTCAGTGTCTCATAAGCTTTGAGGAAGGGTTTGTTACCTATTTCTAAGTTTTATTACAGTCCATTGAATAATAGACAGCCTAACAGGGACATTTTGACACAATACTATTGAAATTTTTAAATGTATGGTCAATAGAAAAATATTTAAAGTTTCTGGATTTTAATAAGTAAAAAATATAGACAGACAAATAAAACATATATTTTGGTCCTACAATAATTAGATTCTCGTGAGTGACTGTGCTGTCAGCACTAAGGACTGCTTAGATGAAGCCTGCAGATGCATAAAAACAAACATTACCCCGTCTGTCGATCAACACTGTCAGTCTGTCTGACCTCAAATCTCTTTCCATTAACTCAGTTAAGCCCCTTCACCCACTCATGCACCCACACCCTCCTCTGCCTGAACACCACTGCAGCATCTCAAGCATGCTATTTTTTAAGTGAGTTACTCAAATCCTCACAAATGCTGGTGAGTCAAACTCTCAGTAAATGGTATTTAAATAGCTATTGGACAGCTGGGTGACAGTTATATATGAGGCAGCTGTGGCCATTTTTTGTGGTCTGCAAATTTAACAGTGGTTAACAGTTACATTTGTACCAAGGAAGAGGTCTAGTTACAGTTAAAGGAAGTTGTTTATGTGAATTAATAATCAAAAGTAAGATAAACATAAGAAGCCTGTTAAAAAGCCAGGTTGTTGTGATATAAAGAAATCACCTTTTTTGTATTAAAAATCCTGTAAAGCTCAATTAAACTTCAGACTATTCTGCTGTATCCTGAAGCCCTCTTTAGTCCAGTTTCACTATTCAGACTTAACGTACTCGAACTTGCAATCTTTTTTTGTAAATCTTAATGTAATGAACTGGTGCTTCCTGGTATTTGCTTGTTTGCTTGTTGTGAGAACTTCCCTCACCTCACATTACTGTCCCTCCTTGTGGAGGAAATGCAGCAGTCGTTAATTCAGGCAGTGTTAGCCTCAGCATCCTGCAGCTCCCTTGGAGGCCAGTTTATGAGCCAGACCCAACTAGGATGAGGTACAGAGACTCTGTCTTTTTGGTACATACTCTGTCTGTTAATGAATGTCAAATTTAAAAGTCCATTCCTTTCAGTAAGTCAGAACATTGTTTGGATTGTTCTCTATATTGAACTCCTATTTTAGGAGCTAATACTGCAGTTGTGGTGGAAGATGAGTTTTCGTGACGGTACCTAACAGTAGTTCTGTGCGCAGTAGAGTCTCTCAGGAGCCTTTGATTAAAGCAGTAGTCTTCTGCACTCTTCCAATGTGTTTCCGAGCTGCAGTGTGTAGGCGGTGTGGCAGAGGTCACTTGTATTGAGCTGAAAGTCCTGTACAACCAGAACAACTCTCGGGGCCTCATTATGGCTCGGTATCATTGATGGCTTGAGCCTTTTCCTGACCGGTCCTACAAGGAGAAACAGAGCAAAACCAATACTTTAGACTTTAGTAGTGACTAGATGTTCAGAAACTTTGCACCTTTTTGTCTTCAGCAGGGAAGTTTATCAGAAACTGATGTTTCTCCACTGCAGTGCTTTTTACTTATTTTCTGTTTGTGTTTTTCATCTTTGTGTTGGTCTGTTAACTCCCAAAAAGAGTACTTTTGATTACAATTGATTTTACTCAAGTTCAGATCTGAACTGGGAAAAAGTTTCGCTGCAAATTTTCTGGTTTTCTCTCATCTCAATCCCCCACAGATAGAATCAGATGAAGGAATCCTATCAGGCCTCAACACTCATACTGAAAGAAAAGTCTGAGGGATTTTAGAGGATCAGTAGATTTTTAGATAACTAGATGTCAGACATTTGATTAGAGAAGAGACCATGATCCTGTCTCATAGGTGGGAGATGATTTACCAACCAGCTAATGAGCTTATTTATTGGACCTAACAGGATGGGGTGTTTTATTGACTGTAGTGCAGCTTGTGTCACCTTCTAAGCACAATATCACAAAGTAAAGATTTGATAGCAACTTTTGATGGATTCTTATTTCTGATTCAGCATCCGTTACGATTGATTTATCTCATGACAAAGAGTGAAAGGAAATTAATTCTGGACGTTCACTGACATAATTTAAAGAACGAGCACAAAGCGTTTTGAAGCTTAGGCCAGCATTTGTTCAGTTTAACTGCTGAGAAAATAAATCCCTTCTACACCGTTGGCTGAAAAAAGGAGAGGATAATAAAAGTAAGCATTTGTAAAAATTGACTTCGATTCTGGGTTGGTTGTAAGAAAACGTGGCCTTGATTCTCTAGTATGCTTTTGAAAGTGAAAAGCTGTTACAGAATAATGGTACCAAAGATGAAATAAACAAGGACAAACAACTTAAATTTCTTGAATTCTACAAATTATTACATTATTTTCTCTTTCTGTTAATATTGATTCTATTAAAAGAAAAAGCTTTAGGAAAAGGAAGTATTCTTTCAAAATAACAATGAAGTTGATTAAAATTTAAGACTTTATGAAGAGTTTGAGGTTTTCTCAACCAAAAGGAAAATATGTGACCAGTTTTTTGATGTTGAAAAGAACAATATTTATATAAGAAAGACTTTGACATAGCAGCCATAAATACAAAGTATATAAGCATATAAACATCAGATTTTTTAAGATCCTGGAACGCCACAATTCTGGAATATGAGTTTGTTTTGTCTAGACCAATGATTCTATATGAATATTTTGAAGGGACCTAAAGAAAGGAAATAGTCGTAGATGAAAGATTGAACAGACCGGCAATTCATCCGGGACAAAGTAATTTATTTCAGTCAAAGAAAAAGAGTTTAAGGAATTTTCAGATTATTTTTTAACAGATTTTTCCACAGGAAACTTGTAAACTTGAAATTGTGTTTTTCTTCAAGAGAAGGAATCATGGCATTATTCAGTGATGATCTTTTCTCTTTCTGTTCATAGTTTGTGCATTGGGATAAGCATTTTTTATCCTGCACTCTGTTGGCATGTGCTTCATAATCTGTTAATAACTTCTTTTGTATTTATTAGTTATAAAGCCTAGCTGCATGTGGTGTCCTGCAGTTCGTTAATCATTTTCCTGGACCGGTAAATGTTGATTTGCAGTGCAGCTGCGAGAACAAATCAACTGTACAAAATACCAAAGAGAGCCATGTGTTATAAAAGTTTCTTCATTTTCGCTGATGGATTACTTGACTGTTTCATAATGTTTGCTTGAATCGATTTGAGTGCTCGTCAATAAATCTGCAGAATTTCTAGCGGAGACAAATAAAATTATATTGTCTCTGCAACTATAAATGAGATGGAGGAAGAAAATGATTCAACCCTAATGTGTATTATTAAAACAGCTCTCATATTTTTCAAACGTACTTACCTTTATTAGATGTTTAGACATTGACGTATTTCCACATCTTAGAGTGAGCTTTTTGTCAGGCTTGTTACGAGTGTGGTGGACATCACAGGGTTTACACTCTATCTCTTCAGCCTTTGCTCTTCTCTCTGGCCCCGCCAGCTTCTCTGCCCTTATCCCAAGTCACGACTCCGGAGCAGAGAAGCGTAAATTGAAGGATCAATTTTCCACGGCATCAGTGGTAAATGTATTGAGCAGACCTGAATGAAATGACACGGATGTTTCAGCAAGTGCCTCCAAATTGGTTCCGCATGCCTAAAAGTAAGAGACGTGACCCTGCAAAGATGATTATTGATCCCTTCTGTGTTTTACTTTTTTCTGCTGCTAATTTCTGAACATGCTCTTATTTGTGCATAAGGCCCAAAGATGACAAGCTCTGATCTAAAATCATGAGATAGTCACTAAAACTTTATCAAAGTCAATGTTGTGCAAGTTTCTAAGTTCAGTTCACACAGGTTAAACTGGTGCCAATTTATGTTCATTGAAATGTTGAACTAGTTTTTGCTCATTCATAATTTATTTCCATAAGATATGCTGAAAATGTATATATGTCATGACTTCATGCATCTATTAGTAAATTGATTTGTAAAGGAGCTTGAACTTGACTTCATCATCATGTAGAGTTTGCAACCTGTTTGTTTCTAGACTATTTACATATTTGTATTTCTCTCCTTTCGTCGCTTTAACTGAGTTCAAACCACTAGACACTGGACACGTTCTATTTCTGTTTAAGCACATCAGCCGACAAAATTGTCGCTCATATTAATTAAACGACACATCTTATCTCTGCTGTAGCCGCCTGCAAACTCACACCCTCGTTCCCTGCCTTCCGCAGGCTCCCACGCAATAACAGAACCAGGGAATGCAGAAGCCTCTCAGCTTAATCGATGGCTAGAGCATGTGTCTTCAGTTTAACATTTACGTGGAGGCAGAGGCATACTCTTATCAATAACGCACCCGACAAACACAGATATGTGCTTGTAAATCGCCTGTAAGTAGAAATGCTGCAACTCCTTTTCTGCATATAGATGTAAAGTTTGTTCTAAGTTTTAGTTTAGCGTAACCGTCCTCCAATAGAGCAGCAGTTTGTAATGCTTGACTCAGTTTATGTTTTTCACATAATAAAAAGTGTCTTTTTGTTATTAAATTATTACTTAGATGACAAATTATTTAACGACGTAATTTCTAATGTTATATGTTTGTGGCACATTTTACCTTTTGTAGAAATCTACATATTTCCACCATAATGAATCATAGTGAAACAAGAGCTTTTCCTTTTGGTAAGCTTTGCAAAAGGATCTTTTGAGCTATTCCGAGCAGCCAGACTGCTTTTCCACACTACGTCTGACAGAAATCCTATTTCACTTCAATTAAACCTCTTTTTCCCCCCTCAGGGTTCTATTTAAGTCCAGGAAACCAAAAGGTCGTAGCTTCAACAATAGGTGGCAACCTCCCCTTTGATGGAGCTCACTAAACTGTACGTCTGCTCCTGATGGCATCACTTTTAATTATCTCCTTGGCTGGCTAGCTGGCCCGTTTAGATAAGCTCCAGGATTATATTACTGTTAGTGAGACTCATCTGTTGTCCTATTCATTTAAGATGACTTACTTATCATAAAATGAATTTTCAATGACAATTGATTCTGCAACTTAGCCTCTGGACCTTTGGTTTTTTTCTCCCTAATTATTTAATTTCCGATCAAACAAAATACATGAATGCATGAAATTTGTTTTAGACCCAGTAAAGAGAGGAGCATAATCTTAGACACATCCCTCTGCCTTCATTTTGTCACAAACAAAAGTTGCGTAATATTTGTTTCACGGGCCGTTGGACAAACCCATGTGAGAGTCCCCTTCTCTGGGGCCAAGAGCGACTGCAAAGTCCCGACCACTGCAGCACTCAGTCTCCGTCTTTTTCTCCAGACACAATAATCCAAATAAGAACTCACTGCAGGGCAACAGATGGACAAAGATGGGTGCAGAAATGCACTACCTCTTCTGTGAGAGGAGCTGTAAACACGCAGGACTTCAGTACCGTGCTCTCACGCTGCTGTGGCTCTCTGAATATTCATCCTCGTAGCCCTCCCACCGTATTCCCTCCCCCGCTCCCTCCGTCTCCCCTCCCATCCCTCGCCTGCGCTCTCCGTGCCGTTTTATGACGAGCACAAGGCACACAGATGTAAGTTTAATCCAGGCAACAGTAAAAGCTGGGAAATGAATCCTTCCCCTTTCTTTTTTTCTTTTTTCTTTTACTGACATGCTGTAATCAGAAGAATTTTCATCAGTCAGCGTGGCTGTGAAGGTGGACTTGGAGATGAAAACCTGCTGCTGGAACTGTGTTGCGTGTTTTATTCTCTCCATCATCTCTTTGTGTGGATCTAGTCGTTGCCACTCTTAAGGCTTGGCTACAACAGGGTTTTTTTTGTTTGTTTTTCTTTTAGAGAAAACTGCAGGACTACAACAGTTTTCTTTCATCTTCACGTTAAACAGAAGGACGATTGAATGAATCAAAAAGAACAGTTTTTGTTTTTCGCATTTAGTTGGACTTCATGTCTCTAAATCAGTGATTGCAGTTTTGCTTGACCCCTGCTCAGAGGAAAAAGCAACAATGTAGTCCAGGGGTTTGGACTTTCTGGGACAGGATTTCCACCTGATCAGTGATCCGTCACTCTTTGCGAGCAAAAGCCGTGGAGGGATTACTGACGGTCTCGCAGCGATTTGGAGCATCTTTCAGACTCAATTAGTACACGTCCTTTGGAGACTCCTCACACTCTCTGCCTTGGGGCAGTTTTTTCTGTTTTTATTCAGAGGATAATTTAATCAGAGAAGACCTTAATTCAGCCAGAAGCCAGGATGCAGGTGTCATTAGTGTGCACAGATCACCGTGGGGGTGTGAGCCGCAACACAGAGGACCGGCTTAACCGTCAGAATGCCAACAGCCCCAGCACAGGAACCCGCAGCAAGTTCAGAGCGGTGGCGATGGTGGCTCGCAGTCTTGGGCAACTCTCAGTTCAGAGTGTGCCCTCCTCCAGTGAGCAAAGTGTGAAGACTGGCATGAAGTATAGGTAGGCATGTCTGAAGACATTCCACAGCCAAATTTATTTGATATTTTGGATCTCTTATATTTTTCAGTTTGCCACTCTTGTTAATCTTGATAAGCTGTATTGTCACAATTATAACGTCTGTCTGAAAATGACCACCTCAGATGACATAGTAACATTCCCAGAAAAGATTTTACCTTAATTTTTTTCATTTGTCCCTTACAATGATGCACTTTGTAAATTCAGCCATAGACATTAAATTTGATCTTAGTTGTGAATAACCAACTTTTAAGCGCGTCAAAAAACAAACCTGCTTTGTGGTCTATTCATGTCTATAAATCAATATTTATGATTGAAAATACTCCGATTTTTAGGACAACATTTTTCACATTTAGAGTTGACTCCATTACGTCCGTTTTTATTAAACACCATTCCTGGGATATTCCCCAATGATTTGCTTTTATATATGCTATAGATTTTTGCATCTCACCCTTGAGGGAGTCAATGTGTATTTTTGCGATGTGCTCCAATTTATTAAAATAATCATTTGGAGCACAAATAAGATTTATTCTTCCAATACATTAAAGCATCAAAACTAAAAACTTCCTTAAGAACGTTTTCTGCATCAATCCACAAGAAAAGATGAGAAAAATAAATATCTATATTTATTGAAAAATGTCAGCAAGTACTGCTTGCTTCTCCACTTCTTTCAAGCTTAATAGGAATTTGATTGTGTCTTGGGACATATGCGCTGATGCGTAAGCTTTTGATTTCTTTATTTTCTGTTTCTGCCCCCCCTTTAACACAAATTGTTCTTTTTTTACATTACGTGCTTTGAAGTAATAGAGAAAGTCCAAATTCAGAATTACCAAATCCGTTTAAGTGAAAGACAGAAAAGAAAATAATTATTGGCCAAAAAGAAAAAGCCATGTTGGGGCAGTTCTAGTATTTTTTGCAGTTCTGTTGCCTCCATTTTGATGAGGTTTTTAATTGTAGTTCTGACAGTTACTAAGCCCTTTTTGTCAACAGGACACTTCAGGGAAAGGAAAAATGACAGAATTTAATTTAACAGTTAAAAATTTTGCTATTTTGGCAAATATTTATTTCGCACATGCATTTTGTATCAAATTTGCGAATGCCTCACATTTGCAGGGTGAATTATTTAAATGAGCTCAGCTATTACGCGAATGCTGCCAGAGGAAGAGATGAATAAGAATGAAGATCTCTTCAAATGCACACTTAAAGCACTGAGTAGTGAGTGTCAGACCGAGCAGTGGCAGAGAGCTAATGATCGAGGGCTTTGTGATAAAGTACACTGTGGTTTGTAACAAGCTGGCCAGTAATACTGTGTGTCAGCACTGCAACACTTTTCCTTCTAATTTCTTTCTTGTTTTGTAATCATCTGTAGTTCTTTGTGTTTCCTTCCATTCAGTCTAATGTCGGATAAATGAAATACATTACCAGAATGCTTTGATAAAGTGCAGTCAAAGTAAAATTCTCATTGCTAATAATTTATTGTTAGTCTTTTGATTAAAAAATTACTAAATGCAATGATTAATTATGTGGCTCATTTCTAATCTGCAGAAATTATAAAATTGTAATGTGGTTAGTCTGATTTTAGCCAATTCCAATTTTACTCTAACAACTCTCAGAAAATTTATTAGCCTCATTAGTAACTAAGGGTATAGGAGCAGGCACAATCTCGCAAGACTGTATGAGAGATGTCGCTATACAACATGAATTTAGAAGATTCCAAAATTGAGATTGTCTTTAGCAGGGCTGCCTATGTTTAGCAAAACATGCAATATGTGAAAACATTGGTGAGACAATATGACCTGTGACAAATGCCCAACCGAACAGTGTTGATGTGTTTCTGCTTTGGGTTCATTGCAAACACAGAACCCAGATAGTCAGCAGTTTATCCAGCTTCTGGGGAAAAATAAGGAAATGTGTTATTTTCATCTCAACAGCCTGGTTTTACTGAAGAAGCAGCACTCTGCAGCATCTGTTTGAGAAAGATTTTACCAGGTTTTGTTAAAGCCCCTCTAAAAACATTGTCTTCTGCCTGATAAACAAACTACACTAAATATATCACTGCCAGAGAAAACCTGAGTGCTTGAGTCTTCAAGCATTCAGGTGTATATTTAATATATATTGCAAACTAAGCATTTATGAAATTAAAATTGTATGACTTGCAATATATGACACAACCCTTTTCGTCAGCATGTTTTTTAGTGATTAATGTGTCCAGCACCAGAACCTTTCTTTTATGTACTAAAAGTCTTTCTTTCGTAGCCTGAAAAAGCTGCAAACATGTCTCAACATATTATAGAAATATTTTATATCTTCTTTGTCTTTGTGCTTTATCTAGTTTTGACTTAATCACCGGTATTGAGAATACTTAACTTTGAGTTTTCTTCACTGAGTAACACTATCTACACTCCAGTGTTATTACAGTAACCTGGAAGCACTGATTTCACTGACTGAAAAAGTATAAACTTTTCCGACTAGCAGGTCAACGGTATGAGCAAATCAAGCTGAAAATTGTCAGATTCTAGTCAACATGCAATTTGTATACACTGCCAAAAGGTCCCACAGGGTCACGTATGGTGTACTGATACTTGGTTTTGTGTGTCAAACTGTACAACAATTCGTTGAATTAGAAACCAACAAACTCAATCGGTTCTTTTACCAGAAATATCTTGATGGGGCTTTTGTGTAGAATTGAAAACTTTTTTACTATTTGGTGTCAAGTTGTGCTTTTCCAAGTATTAAGCACAGTGAAAATAATGTGAGGGTTGATCCGAGGTTGATTTGTTGAACCGTATGACCCATCTCCGGCGCTACTGTCTGCAACCACATCACAGTCTTCGGCATGTAATTTGCTGGCGGCAACCTCCTCGTGTTGTCTCACTGTCATCATTGAGGCTAATGATATTGAATGAGAAAAATCATTTGCAGCGCAGGGGCCAGCGGCTTTTTGTGTTCTTGTTCTTTCACAGTGTGCTACGAAGTACACGACGGGATGTGTTATTGTAAACTCGTATCTGATGTAAACCAAAGGAAATGCGCGTCGTGATGTGGCGGGAAGCCCCAAGCGTTCCTGTACAGAGGGCAGGGCATAATGTCTGGGGTTTTGTTTGGAAGAAACAGGAACAAAAGGGAAAAGGAACGGGAGATTGCTGGTGTATTCAGAATGCCCAAGAGGAAGTACAGTGGGATGAAGTGATCTGTGCTCGTGTCACTGTGAATCTCTCAAGCGTGCCTCTTGGAGTTGAAGCTTTCAAGCCCTTTAACATGGCCGTCCATTTCTCTTTTCATCTTTAGGATTTTCCCCGCCTCTCTTTGCTAAAAGGAGAAGGAATTTCTCATTTCTCTATTTAGACAGCTGAAGAGGTTTGTGGTTTTAAAACCGTGCCCCAAAAGAATACAGTAAAGCTGTATTATCCACCCGCCAAAAACTTTCCCTGATTATCCCCCTCTGCACAATCGCTGTGAAATTCAAATCAGACTCATTTGCATAAAATCCTCGCCTTCTCCTTGAATGGCAGCCTTGAGTTTGACCCGTTTGCATCTCTGAGTTTGATTTCAGGTTAGTTGGGGAGTGACCTTACTCAGCAAGGCCACCAAAATCATCAAAGTGAAAGTCTGTTCACGGCACGGAGGGATTGCGGCAGCTTTATTGGCCTGCCATCCGTTTTTAAATGGAACTCTGCATCTGACTGATACGACTGGGTAAAATCACCAAGCTTGACTGTGAATCGTCATCCTCTTCCAAGGAATGAATAAATGTCTTCATTCTGGACTGAATTAATGATGCACACTAAAGGGCTTGTGATTATGTAAAGCAGTCTTTGTCAAGGGATGTCTGTGAGATTGGGAGAGCAGTGCAGGTGAGGCAGTTCATTCTGGTATTAGCTCTTCGTTCAGTCAGCCAAACCCTGCTGATGGGGAGAGTTTTATTTGCTAAGATGCAGCAAATCTCCAAAGTCCTGCTGAGTTACAAGAGCCAGAGCATGTATTGAATTCCAGCTGGGCTCCCATTTTTGTGCTTTGTGCAGACAAAAGTTTGAAGGATTCACCTCAAACTGCTGTGGTTAACAACTGGGAACTGAAACAAGACTCCAGGGTATATTCAGTGAAATGCCTTATGTTGGAAGTGTTCATTCTGCTTATGTTAGAGTTCAGGTGCCACTTACCTTCTGTTCTGCTGTTATTCATATTTCACTTTATTCTGAAACATGTGTGCAAGAAAGATCTGGGATGTCTCGACATGCAAGTTGCAAATCTCACATGATCGATAAATGTTAGGGATGCACCAATATCAGAATCTGCACTGAAATTCATATTCAATATTAATATTGCTGTTATGGCCATTAACTGTTATTTACTAATGATCTATCTGATTTCACCTTTTTGACTCTGTTAGGAAAATGACCACACCTCTGACCTTCTTTCTCTGCTCAGTTAAACATCCTCAATCCTGCATTGCATCACTGTTACATGACCAGCAAATACAACATGGCCGACCAATGCCTTCACCTCCCAAAAGACAAACAAGAAGGAACAATTAAGTTCAGCTCAAAAATACTTTATCAATTTCGAAGGAAAATTAAATATTGTAACTCATATGATTCAAGGTTCTTTTCAGAGTTGTTGTAGATGGTGATGGTTGTGGGCAGGAAGAATCTGCTGTAGAAGATTTCTGAAGACGCCTCTGACTGAAAAACAATCTGCTGTTGTGCAACAGTTTCTTGAAGAGGATTCTCAGGGTTGTCCATAATTTTCTTGATTTTATGAAGAATTTTTCATCATCTCCAGAGGTTCCACAGTCATCCCTATAATAGAACCAGCCTTCTTCATCAAGTTTTTTTAGCTTTTTAAAGTCCCTGCCTCTGAAGCGGCTAACCCAACAGATGATGACAGAAAGGATTACAATCTTCACAAAAATATTGTAGACAATCTGCATGAACTTGCTTCAAAGACAGAAGGACCTCACTTTGAGGATTTACTTCAAGTGTCCTTCTCTTTTTGACCATTTAGAGCTCCCCCATCAGTTTATTTGTAAATTGAACATGTAATTCCGGAGATATCAACCTGCAGAAATACTTAACTCAATGAACCAAACTGGAAGGAAAACACACACAGAGATCACTGTGATGCTAATAGAACATGGCTAATTAGCTATTTCAAAACCACAGTAGTTATCTCACTGTGTCATCAATAATATTCACACATAGTGTGTTTTACCCACATGAATGAAAATATTGTGACTCAATCATATCACTGAATAAGTGAGAAACGGAGACAGAAAACTCAGCAGCGGTCCAATGAAGCAGGTCACGTTAGCACTCATAGGTGCTCTTAGCAACATTATGATCATTTTGAAACAAGTAAAAGATTATTAGTTCTGATTCCCATTTTGCCTGTTGACTCTAATGGCATTTGATAGGTGCAAAATGAAGCCTTCAGGCTCCAAAGTTCGTTACAAAATGACCAAAACTGCAGCGGTATTAAGTGCAAAGTGGTCAATACCTGATCCCTAATACTTGTCAATGCATCCTGCAAAATAAAGTCTTATTCCCCAAGCATTTTCATTTCTTCAGCAAAGACTTCATCAGCTATAAAACACTTTTGCTCTGTTGCAGTCGCTTGCTTACTGGAGGCCCGACTAAGTCATAGCTGACTCACCACCTGTTCTGGTGTAAATCTACTAGTAAGATTCCTCATCTCATGATGTCCACTTTTACTTTCAGAGTTGACATTGAGCCCCAGTAACAGTAGATGGCCTCTGGAGGGCTTGTGTAAGCGGATGGCATTTAAATCTTACCGCTGGGCTGCTTAGAGTTGGCCTTAATCATTTTTTAAAAGCAAAATAAAAATAAAAATCAGTTCTCAGTGGTTATTGTTGTTCAGTCCACCTGGAAGTCGCCTGAGAAAACAAGAAGAAAAAGTGACAAGATTTACAAACAAGGACTTTATGCATTTAGTTATTAATTAGGGCTGTGCATCTTTAATGTTTCTGGTTGCCATAGCAGAGCTGAAGACGAGGTGATGGAGCTCAGTTTGGATCACATTTGTGTTTTGTTTGTGATTTTTTAAGAATCTTGCCCTTTTTTTATTGTTACACAAATGCATAATGGCTCATCGCTCAGGCCCCGCTGACAGAAGCTGTGGGCGTGTAAGCTTTGGGGCGTCATGAGTGTGGGTGCATGCTGGGACATTTCTCCTTCATTCTGAGGGCTCTCATCATCAGGGAGCGAGCTTTCCACTGCGTACCCCCCCCCCCAATACAAATATAAATCACAAGCAGACCCTGGAAGTCGAACAAAACACACTTCCAGATTATGAGAGGTTAGTTTGAGACTTGAGGTCGCAAACATTTTTTAGGTACCATCTGTAATGTGGACGCCTCGGCCATCTTTTCTCTGGGGGTGTTGGGAGAAACTGACGAACAATCTAACTAACGTAGGCTTGTGTTGCACAGAGCACGGTGAGATTTTGTTTGTTTTGGGAGGAGGAAGATGAAATATGTTTCCACTGTTTCTTTAAGCATGTGAGAGAGATACTTGTGTTTATGTTGAAGGAGGAGAAGAAGGCAGCTGTTCTTTTTTCGCCTCACTGATAAAGTTTAATTAGAGCCTCTGTTTGCATGTGTGTGTTGCTCCCTTCTCTCTCCGTTTCTCTGCATGTTAGTTTCATTAAAGCTCTAGAAATAGCTTCCTCCATTTATTAATTCTGCTGTCAAAATGCACCAGTTCTTGATTTGGTGAAAATCTGGTGAGATTACAGGTGCCTCTTAATAAATTTGAATTTAATCAAAGTTGATTTATTTCAAGAATTCAGATAAAAGCAAATTAAACTCATTTACTATAATTCTGTACACACAGGGGATACATTATAAGAGCTCGTTTCATTTTGATCATTATGGCATACAGTCGATAAATACTCTATAATCAGTTTCTTTTAAAATAAAAGCCTTGCATCAGAACAAATCATAAGTGATTTAAACATAGAAATTTTGATTCACTGAATTTTATGTTCATGTGCTTCACATTAATTGAGTTTCTGATCCTTTTGCATGAATTACTGCATCAATGAAGCATGCCATGGAGACAACAGGGCTGCAGAATACCTTTTTGCACTGGTGACACTGGTTCAATCAACTGTTTTTATGAAGTGCATCTCCACAAAAGTTAGGAGAACCTACATTTTTAACAGGCATCACATTTAAAATTGCAGGTTTACAGTTTAACTTTATTTGTAAATCACTCTCCATAAAGGTAATATTGACTTGTAAATGATTTATTTACAATCTGGTCAACATAAAGTTCTTCATTTGAAACAGAATTGGAAAGATGGTTAACTTACTGAAAAAGCGCTTAAAGTGATTTAAAGAAATTAAATGTGAATCTAAGAACCTCTGAAGATAAACAAAATGAAACAATGAAATTAAAGAAAATATAAGTTGTAAGTGCAAATGTTTTCAGGGCTAAGCATCTTATGAACATCTCAAACTGACCATTTCATTACCTTCAAGTCAATCCATTTATATCCAACTGTACTGTAACTATATCAACAGGATGCTTTAGGTTACAGTTGCTTCTTTTGCCATCTGTCTGTTTACACTATGACAAATTAACTTAATCTGGCATGCATTGACTGGTCACAGATTAGTACCTCGATGTGTTTAGGAGGAAACCTAAATCATCAGACTGATTTCAAATGAACAGGTTTTAGTCTGGATAAGCCAGAGCCTCATGAACTTTGACTTTGTTCTACATAATGCGCAAAGCAGTGATTGAAGGGGGAAAAATTAGAACAAATTGAGAGGAGACTACTCTAAAGCAGCGGAGCTTCAGCAAGACACGACATCATGCTCAATCATGTGTGTTACGAATATTTAACCAAAACATTTTCTTAATTAGACAGATGGCACCAGTTTGATCTGAACTGGCAGTGTCAAGCTCATATTTTTTTCAGCAACCTTTTCTTCTCTGGAAAAACATCTCCAATGGTTTGTTTTTTTATAAGATGTGTTCATTGATTTAATTTAATTATTTCTATTTTTTATGAAGAGGTTCCCTTCCAGCTTCTTGAATCGGGATCCTTCTCAGCTTACTTGTTTATAATATATTCAATGTTCTGTCAGAAAGATTAAGATAAAAAAGTTGCATCAGGAAGCGTGTGCAATCAGTAAAGCTTTCTTCCTTGTTGTGCCTTTTTTTGTTGTATAAATTTTGAGAGATCTAACGCCAGTGCTGTCTTTTCCATTGTATATTAAGTTAAATTACTAATTAGCCAACATTTGTTAAATTTAACTTTAATGCCAAACACACAATGACAGAGTAAACATGTAGACAGTGGCAGTATAATGGACATTACCAAGAGAAAAACTTTGACTTTCTTTTTTCTTCTTGCCTGTAAGTGCCTTGGTTATTTGCACACGGTGCCATTTTATGTGATGATTATAAGTGAAGTAAATTGTAATCAGACCTGAAAATTTATCTGAGCAGTTACAGCCCTGCTCAGAGTAACGGTCTGTATTAATGTCTGAGTAAATCACAAACAAACACTCATCCAGAGGTTCCCTCATCGAAGAGGAAGGGTGCTATAAGTAATGCAGCCAAACATGAATCACTAATCAGGTGTTCGGTTTATAATACTAGGTTTGATATAGAGGAGCAATATTGAATTTTCTGACATGCTAGAGGTGCATTTGACCTATACAGTTAAAATGTTCTATAGAAATCTCTGAAATTTTTATATTTAGACTTTGTATTTTTATTTTATCTGATTTTCAGAGTGCTTTCAATTTAATTAATTAGAACTCAAACACTAAAAATTAGCTCACAAATAACAGAGACGTAACAAAAGGGGACTAGATTCAGGACCTGTAGCAGTAAATTTATATTTATGGCAATAAACGCAGATTTATTGCCATAAATAATTCTGTATTTATCAAAACAACTGTCAATAGTATTGTTTATCAAAACAACAAATATGTCACACTTGGGGATTCCTGTTTTGTTACTCTGCAACATACAGTAAAAAAATAACTGAAGCCACTTTAAAAATGTCTAAATCTTCAATCAGCTAATGAGTAAAAAAAAAAAACAACATAATTCTATCTGTCACTGACAGCTGTAATAAAACGCTTTAATGCCAGCCTCTTTGTGGCATTATATGAAGCCGTTTATTTCCACCAAATTAAATCACATTTGACATCTCATCAAATCAGCTTTATTTCAATAGCACCAAGTGACAACAAATGTAATCTACGGACACTTTGAAAAATAAACGGAAACAAAAAAACTACACAGAACGATCGATCAGTGGGCTGATTTTTTTTTCTCTGAAGTCTTTTTCTAACTTTTATTATTTGGGGAATGGATCATGTGAAATTTCTACTACAACTGATCGGTGGCGAGACACGCTGCAATCCCAGCGTGCAATCAGTGACACATAGCAACACATTCTTCAGAGAACAAAGTGGTGACGAACTGAGCCCTTTTCTGACAATGTGCTAAAAGCTCTGAATTGGTCTAACCTTTCTGTAACTGTGGAGGTTGTGTGATACATAAGTTATCCTGTTGCTGCTGTTCCTGGTGGTGCTTTCTTCCCCAACTCGAATTTCTTCCTCATTTTCCGAACTGACAGCGCTCTGACCACTGCCTGCTGCTGATAACACACTGACTACTCATGCAGTAAGTTCTTTCCAACACCCGTTTAAAAACATGAAACTGTCCTAGTTTCACACTAAAGAATAAAACTTGTATTTTCTGCACTTTCGAAGCATAAAGTCAAATGTCTCACAGTTATTTGATGGGTTGCAAATCTTTTTTCTTTATTTTTCAACAGCTTCCTCTATGGCGCACTGACACAGAGAAGTATCAATCTAAGTCTTCATTCAAAGGAGGATTAGCATATTTCCAAAAATGTAAAATTCTTCTTCTCAATTCAACTCTGGAAAGAATCTCCTTATTCATTCTCCTCCAGTCAAATCTGACACTTACAAATCCATATTGGGCTTTGATCTGACGGAGAACAAAGTCTTTTTGTCCACAGCTACAAAAGAAGGTCACCCAACAGAGAGATACGATTAAAACCTCAAGGTGGAAAGCTGAAGATTGCTTTTCATTTAAAAACAGAAGCAAACAACAATGACATTTTCACATTTTAATGTATTCACAGCTGTTGTGTCTAATTGTAATTATCCTTGTGAGAAGACAATTTTCTGATATCACCAAAATGTTTTAGTTGTCTTTTCTTCTCTCTATTGCATTAATTTGAATTGAAGAAAATTCATTTAAAAAGAGGGTTACCTTTATAGGGTTAGGCCCACAGATGAGGTTTTATTCGTACTTTGGTTGGTTATTGGTGAACATATCCCTCCACGTGTTCCAGCTTCGTTAACGTTTGCTCGTTTTTCATCCTGACATCCACACAGCCTCTGTAAGACTCCAGCCACTTCTGGCCTTTAGCTCTCACTAGAGCACACTTTCATTTGTAAAGCTGCAGATCCATGCCTGATATAAATATGCAGTCATCACTCCATACAAATGATTGCTCTGAAGTGCAGTAGTGGACTGAGATTATCACTAAAGTAATGAGAGCTGAAAAGTATTCAATAATTCACTCAGGAATATTGTGCTTATAAAGTCACAGACCAATTAATCTCTTAGTAACTGAATGCGTTTATCCCGGCAGTGAAATAGATCCAAGATCTAATGAAAATGGCCTCATCACATTTTCCTTTCGACAAAATGCTTCGACTGTCTTTGACCACTTGAGCCATCAGACGTCTCATCTGTGCAGTCAAGGTGTCTGATTAGCAAGAGTGATATTATTCTAAGATCTGTAATGCTTCTCCTCTGTGTAGAATATTTGAAGGATACCCCAAGAAAAAATTTAATTTAATTTTATTACTATATAAACTTTCAGGTTGGTAGTATTAATTAAATTCTCAGCTATTTTTGAGCTAATTTGTTTTTCTGTAGAACAATAGACTGGATTAACTCACCTATTGGAGTTATTACATTTTGATTTGGCAGATAACTGATTGATCAAGTTATCATTAATAGGGTTTATGCATAGTTGTTAGTTTTTTATCATTGAGTGTGTCCATCTTAGCTGTGGCTCAACAACAGATGCAAATTAGCTCCATATCGTTGTCCAAACCAATTAGCTCCATATCGTTGTCCAAACCAACTATAGAAAGTAAAGGGTGGTACCTTCCCTCTGATTGGCTGTGATCCAGCTGTTCATCTATGTGTGTACGCTGTGTGCGGCAGTCAAACCTGAGTAGACTAGACTGGTCAGATAAGTAGACTGGGTTCAGTGTGGATGAGCAGAGAAAATGAATGATTGAAAATGTTTTTGGCAGGCTAAACCCCAAACTGTCTGAAAATCATTACCAATGCTAAGACGTGGACTAACCTCCTAGGTTATGTGCAATTTTGCTCAAAATCTGCACCTCCAGTCTGGTCCCTCTCTGTTGATAATTTCGGTATCATATTTCTTGAAATGTTAAGTTTTAATTTCAGATCCGATTTCAAACACCTCTTAGTAAGTTTCCTGTTTTTTACAGTTTTTTTCAAACATAAACCTTATGTTTACTAAATTATTAAGTAACCATTTGCAAGCCAATATTTCCTTAATGAAGACTGCTAAAAAAAAAAAAAAAAAAAACGGTAAAAATGTGATGTAAGATGCAAAAATTTGGAAGCACTTAACTTTTGTACTAGTGTACAGCCGTTACTCCCATCTTATTGAGAAGGATGTCAGAGGGTCGATTTTAATGTGAGGGCTCCTCTCTGCTGAGCCTCACTGGAACCTGACCCCACCGTAGCAAAGGGCCTCTGCAGCAGTACAAAGCAGTAACCAAGACCGTTCTAATCAAATATCCAAGAGAACAATGCGCCTATGAAAGGCATCCTTAAATGGGAGTAATGGCAAGGGCAGAACTGTGTATTCTGGTGTCTTTATTAGATTGTCTGGGAAGTCTGTAAACGCTTCTTTGGAACATGAGTTCTTTTTTTTTTTTTTTAGAAAACTTTGTGCAGTTCATCCAGTCACCCTGGTTAGTTCCGAGAGATGAGCAATGCCCAATTCTGGTTTATTCTGGTCGCTGACCTCCTGATTTCAATTGATCTGCATTTCTTTTCATGCAAATTCATTCCATGAGAATGCAATGAATTCAACTTATTTCCAGTTGAATTCAACAGCAAAACAAATCTGACTTGTGCAAACTTTCATCTGAGTTTTATTTAAAAATTCAAATTAAAACCTGCTGCAAAAAGCTGCTTATTGATGTTTCCAGAGTGAATGTGCCAGAATCTAATTCTCAAAACTTTAAAAATATATCACAAATATACTGTACACAAGTTATAAAACTAATAGTTTGTATTTTAATATTCATTCTTATCATGAAATAATCCATCACATATTTATCATTGCGTTTATAACTGTTAAAAGTGTCATTTATGTATTTTGATTTGATGCTTAGATTCAACAAAAAATATAGGATATACCTTCTAAATATTATTTTAGAAAATGTGCTTATTGTGCAGAATATTATTCATTTTCCTTGTTCTACTCTGCATACAATGACCCAAGTAGAAGACATGAGTTAATAGGTCTAGCTTTCTGCTGAGGAATCCATCCTCCTCCTGCCAGCTGCTCAGCAGACACGCTGCTCTTGTATAGTGTTGCAAACAGTAGCAGAGACGGTGCAAAATATGGATGTTTTCAAGTGAAAGTGCATGTGTCGTCTACCATGACTGGCTAATGCTATAGAAAAATTTATAAAATTGCATGTATTACTGATATATGTGCATTTACCAGCAATAAAAACCTTTTATCACAAGCAACATTTAAATGCTAATATTTACAATCTTAAAATACTGTAAGCACTTTGTAACTTCAACACTTTTATATTCACAAAATGTTTTGATTCTGGGCCTGGTTTAACCAGTTATTGACCTACCATGTTGGAGATGGGAAGGCAGTCTAATGCAGAAAGTGTCGTCATTCATGCAAAACAAGGGATGACGCCGCACCATGACATGCACGTGTTGGGGACGTTTCCGTTTAGCACACTGTTACCAAACCACGAATGTAACCACGCTGGTTTATTGTTCAAAGAAACTTTTAAAGTATGAGACGGCAGGTGTTTACCAAACTACTGATGGGAGATTTGCCTCAGATAAAAAATATCTTAAAACTTTCGTCCCTCTCCTTTTAATTTTTTCTGTACTTGTCCAGTCATCACTTCAATGGTTCCTTTGGAAAGTGACAGTAAAAGCAGAATCTTTAAAAAATTTTTTCCTAGTTTTGGTTTATTTGCAGCCTGAATTCAAGCCTCTTGTTATGACGCTGTTGAGATTTTGAAATGAAACCAGAGTGACGATTCAGCATCCTCAAACTCAAACGTCTGCACTGATTCACATGCTCACATTTCTGTCTCCTTTTCTACTCTGCGATATCCAGCCAGCCTTAAACAGATTATTTTAGTTATCATCCCACATACCAACTTTCACTCCTGCACATGTTACATCACCCCTCATGGCACATTTTTTCATTTATTTATTTATTCACTTATTCACTGTTAAGCAAGAGTAACAAACTTCATATTTTATTCTCAGCACCTTTGGGATCTTTTTTTATATCAGATGTGGATATAGAGTTTGAGTCCTTTCTAAATCAGTTTAAAAGAGAGTTTGCTTCTGCTCTGTCATAACTCTAACATCCGCATGTTCACAGGGAGCAAAAGACATCAGAAGAATCTTTAAAGGCTTGCAAGAATCCAAGCTGTGAATGTCACCAGAAGGGTTGGTCCGGGCTTTGATTGGCTCAGATACAGCGGCTTTCAGAAGCAAGTTGCTTTGAGCAGTCAAAGTTGCTCATTGCTAAAGGGGATTTTAGTCACAGGGAAACTGAGAGAAATTTGTCTGGATGTCTTGGTGGGCCTGCTTAAGAGCCATTTCCCCCCCTCTCTGATTTTCCTTGACATTTCACACAGCACACACACACACACACACACACACACACACACACATTGTCAGTGTTGATTCGCACATTGCCTTTTTCCTCATCCATTCGTCAGTGCTGCAGAAGATGCACGCTCATTCCAAATCCATACAGCATTCTGTTTTTTTTTTGGGGGGGGGGGTTCAACTTCTGCGACTGCAAGCCCCAACTGCAATAAAAACCAATGACTGCAGAAGCATATAGGAAAATTTATTTTCTTGCCGTACTTCTTTACCTACAGTATATACCAGTCACTGTGAACAAATAAACAAAAAAACATGATTTACATTGCTCCTTGAAGCTGCCTTTGGAGCACAAAACCTTCACAAATCACTGCCACCTCAGCTCAATGTTAATGTGAATTTATTTCTCTGTTTTGACAGAAACCTTGGAAAGTCTGGCCTGCGGGTGTCCTGCCTTGGATTAGGTGAGATCATGACACAATCTGAAAAGCAGCACACATGATGAATGTATGTGCAAAGCAAATAACCTTTCTGCTTTATTTTTACATTACCTTTATAAAAGAAGGTGCCACTGCTATTTCAGAAAGTGAATAATTTGCTCAAACTTTGAACATTTTTAGGTTGACATCTTACATGATGTGCTATTTTAGCACATAGCATTGTAATGACAAAGAAATTCCTCAAAAGTTTATTCATATCAGTAATTCAATTCAAGAAGTGGAATGCACATATTATGTACAATCATTATGCACAGACTTACATAAAAACCATCTATATTTGGCGTGATTGTCTCTCACAGTTAAGAAAAAAAAATCCAAAGGTGGGCTTCTCTGAGAATCTACATATTACATAAAACCAATTTTATAAAAAAAAAAAAAGCTTTCAAGAGAAATATTAGCATCCATCTGCAAAACACACTTATTCTCAGTTCTATGAATTACTGCATTGACACATTGTAACATTGAGGCACAAAGCCTGTGGCAATTACAGAGGTATTAATGGAGCCCAGGTTGGTAAAAGTAGAAATGTAATTCCTTTGACATTTTGTGTTGTTCACAAATGGCTCAACACAAGAATCGTGACAGTTTCCATGAGCATTAATTATTTATGAGCATTGCAACAGCAGCATAGCAGGAAGCACCAACTCCAGCTGCAACATACTCTACTAGTCTCTTCACAATTAATTCAAGGTTGCATTTTTTTTTCCTGCTGCTAATGCACATTTTTGAACAGAGATTTTCCTTCCACTAAGTTTTCCTGTAATATCCTTGGCTACCTCACTCTGTGAACCAACAGATTTGAACTTTTGTAGCTTTATCTTTCAGATGCAAGGGGCTAGTGATTGTCTGTTGGTCGACTGTTAAGTCAGCAGGGTTAGGGTTAGACCTTTACTTGATTATAACAAAACATTTCTGTATTAAAAACACTAAATAAATAAATGTTTTCAATATATCTCTCTGTATATAGCAAAACCTGAATTCATGGAAGTACTTTAAAAAGTATTATTGGTTTTATTGCTACTTCAAAATGTTTCATTTTTTGGGGGTTGAACTTGTTTCTTGTAGAATATGTTCATATGTTTAGAATATATGCTGTCACTTCTTACCTACTTATTAGTGTGTGTTAATGACGTGGCCCTGCCTCCTTGTCACCCTCTGCAGGAACATGGGTGACATTCGGTGGACAGATAACAGATGAGGTGAGAGCAGATGGATCCGTCAAAGCTTGAGATTGAAAACATTCACAGTGAAGTTTCCTTTCCCAGAATGCTCAGCAAACCCAGTTTTACCTCCTTCTTTCTGTAAATCTGCTGCCGACAGCCAAATAATTCACCTTATTAAGTGACACTGTAGCCATCTTTAGTCTTGGGAAGGCAGATGAATAATTAAGAAGCTGTAATGCTTCACATCAGCTCTTCGTGCCCCCCTGTCTGTTTTTTACCCCTTGTTTTATCAACAGATGGCAGAGCAGCTGATGACTCTGGCCTATGAAAATGGCATCAATCTGTTTGACACAGCGGAGGTCTACGCTGCTGGGAAGTGAGTATATCCTGTATCGCTGTGACGGCAAACATTGCCAAGCTTCTAGTTGCTGATAGATTGTGAATCCTCAAAGTACAGATACTTTACTGGCTCAGTCTTCATGTCAGGTGTGAGTCATGAAGTGGTGTGCAGTCATGAAGAAATAATACACTTAATTTGTGCAGCAGTAATAAAAAACATTCTTTATCATTGCATGAACACAATCTGTCTCACTCTCTGCAGTTCATAAATATTCTGTTCTTGCCTCCTGCTAAAAACAGACTGATTACAGGTCAAAGCGACTGGTTCACACCTAAAATACTCCTGGGCTTGCTTCTCAAGTAATCAGTTATGATTAGATGTTCCTGCCAGGCTTTTTAGTTAAACAAATGTGCACAATATTTTATCATAAAAATGAATCAGGAAAGAAAAACGAGAACAGGTTAAATTTTGCAAACTGTAATCATTCCAGGTAAGTAGTTTTTAAACTTCTTAGGATTTAAAAAATACTCTGCTTTCACCTCAGTCGGGCTTTGAAAAAACTAGTAAGATTTTTTATTTAAGAAAAGTCTTTTGAAGGACAAAATGGTCTTTTTTTATGGCAATCAAGAAAGAAAATTGGAGCTGCACTTTGCAAGAACAGAGCAGAACAGACATAGGTCCATTAGCCACTTATCTGAACTTCAAACCTTAATACATTTTTGGTGCAATGAAACCCAGCAATTTTACAAAATCTCAATCTTTTTAGAAGTTCTTGGTCTTTCTTAAAAGAATAATGTGACCTGTTTATTAATATGCAGGTTTTATTTTCACTGCTAAAAGGGAAAAAAACGGAAAAACCACAAACCAGAAGTGGCACCTCAGACGATAAGAACCGCTGGCTGCACTTTCATTATTCATAAATTATTCATATTTGTGCTTATCCAGAAATAAAATCATGATATAGCCTTGTATATATAAATTCTTTAACCTAATTTCGTATTAAAAATTCTAGCTAAATTTCTTACATCAAAGTCTCTATGCTGGATTATTTTCAAAGCTGGAAATAGATAATTTAAGGCTTGAAAAAGCTTGGGTTTTACTATAGAATTGCATTGAATTTTATGTAAAAAGTACTTATTCATACTTGAATATTTAGTTGAATCACAAACTTCAATCTATTCTTCCAGAATTTTCTGTGTGAAAAAGCAGTGTGTAATTGTGAAGTGGAAAATTCAAAATTAGTAAATACAGATCTGTTTGTACAACTGTATTCAGTCCTGATCAATATTTGGTGCAGCCATCGTTTGCTGCAATCACAGCTGCAAGGCGGTTTGGTGTATTTTTGCTGCAATCCTCCTGCACTTCCTTCCACATGTTTGCTGTCCCCTACATGGCTTGAGGCAAAAACAACCTGGTGTGACTTTCTTTTAACAGTGATTTTACCACTCTCTCATAGCAAGGCAAGATCGGTGCAATAACTATCCTGTCAAAATATTATCCCACCTGAGCTGTTCATCTCTGCAGCTTTTCCAGATGTACCATGAGCCTTTTGGTTTTGTAACCTTGTTTAGGACAACAGCCAAGCCAATCATTGTGTTGGTGACAAGTACAAGTTTATGTGACGTAATCTGGCCATATGTATGTTACAGCACCATCTAAAGCTCCAGCCAATAGGATGTGAGCGCACCCTTAATGACAAGTCTTCATGCATTCAAGGCTGGATGCTCAACTCAGTTCATCTCTCTTCTGTTATCTTCAGTTTTTTTTTTTCACTCAGTTGGCAGAAATTCCCAAAAAGTGCAGCTCGTGTAAATCACATGGTTAAAAACTTTACCCTCAGCGGAGAGATTAAAAATTCTAACAAGCAAAAAGACTCCAAAAATATTTAATAAAACATTACTGCTCTATTTCTGTCACATTATGTTTTGTTTTTTTATGTTTTATTGCATCTTAATTATTTAGTTCACCCTCTCCTTGAATATTGAGTTAGCAGTTAGCGCCACTAACTGCTTTCCTTACCAACTTTACATATTTTCAAAGATTTTTGTGTTAAGTACAGTTGTTTAGCCTCCAGAACCCATTAATGGGTCTCAATTTTTGTATGAAATGAAATAATAATTTGTTTAGAGGACGAGCAGTGATGATGTTTTAACCCCTCTTGCCTATCACTGCCTCAGGTCTGATATGTTTTGAATTCCATTATGGATTAATCTGGCTTTGTAGTGACTTGGAGGCTTTGAAATAATCTAAGGGATTATCCTTGGCAAACAGCGTATCTGATTAACTGCAGCATGTCCGTTTTTAATCCCCTGAGAGTATTTGTTGCTATCTGCTCTGTTCTTGAAAGATGCATCAGCAGAATATTTAGGATTAGAAATAAGGACAACCACTGAAACATCAATCCTTTTTCTCCCAAGTCCTTTGCAGCTCGTGTCTGATGCACGTCACCTCTCCGTGTTGTTTTATGTCAGAACCAGGAAAACGAGTACAAGGTTGATCTTTGACACAGAGGCGCAGTCCCGCCTCTGTCTTTGATCTGTAAAACAACCTGCAGTTAAACACAGAGACAAATCTGGCATGTGAGAGCGTTTGTGTGACAGCAGCTCAGTATTTGTTGCACAGGTGTTAATCCTGACAGCACCGAGGAGCTTACATGACACACGCGCGCGCGAAAGAGTTGAACACACTTTGCACATGAATGTGGAAAAGGCTTTCATGTGAAGCCGGAGGATGAAGAGTCAGCTGCATTAATGTTGATACTGTACTGTAGCATTTGGAGACTAGCTTGACATTAGGCTGCTTATTGTAGCTTTAGAAAACAAAAATCACATCACATGGATATCTGCAGTGCCGATGTATATCTTTTTTTTTTTTTTTTACATTTTATCACTTTAAAACCACAATTTGGAATGTATTTGTTTATGATAAAGCTGGATGAGTTCTTGTATTTATTTTTTTTATTGCCGTAACTGACTAGCTTTTCTGTACCAATGCAAATGCCACTCTTTCAGAAGAAAAAAAAAAGATAAACATGTGCAACTAAACATTGTTGCTGCAGTTATCAGTAAACACACACACGGTCTGAGTATTTAAAAGTCTGAAAGAAATGTTCAGAGCAGCATTCTCTTTTATGGCTTCTTTCCTGCTGAATGCACTGAAAATGGCTGACATGCAAAACGGGTGACGAATCGGCTGCACAATTATAGGGAAATCTCAAAGCAATACAGTCTTATTCATCCATGAAACACGCAGCATTATATCACGGCTCCCTCTATCAGTCACAGCATCGGTTCTGCAGCATAAAAAACTAATTAATGGCTGGTTGCAGAAAGCCAGCATGCTCAAGGCAAACTGCACCTTATGTTTGGGCGCTCAAATCACTCACTTTACACTAGGGCAACCCTCCAGCTACGCGTGGGAGACACACACTGTTACTGTAAGCTCACACAGGCAGAATTTCTGGATTTTTTATTTTTTTTTTCCTGAAAATATGTGGGTCCAGCTCGCTGGATGTGAAGCAGCAGCACAGCTAAAGCAGAGGTCGGGTTGATGATGTTTGAATGTGCCGGGAGAATCCAGCATAACCACTGGAGCAGGCAAGAGAATGTTTTAAATGTTTTATAGCACTGATCTTAAATAAGTAACCAACGAACAAGTAATTGTTTGAATAATAAAAAGCACTCAATCAGGGTAACAATAGAAAGAAACCTCTCAGACAAACAAAAGAGATGCTGAGTTCAACTTTATTAGTTTATTACTATGTTGACTGACTAAGAAAACCACATATATTTAGAATGTTTTGTTTTTATCCTGCCATGCTATTGTTATGATTTAAATGTTCATTTAAAAGTATCTGGGAAGTGTAACGCGTAAGCATCTCCACATGGGTAAAATTCTTCAAGTAGTATCAATAAAATCAGCTGCCTCGTAGAAGCAGAACAATAAACCCTGGGCTGGGTAATTAGACCCCTAAACACAGAATACTAACAGAGTGACTAACGCCTGGAGACTATTAGATACTGGGGTTTTTTTGGTTAAATTGATGTAAACTGCATGGTAAACTTTACCATTTTAATATCTGCATAAAGCCTAAATATGAATTGTGTTTGTGTCTACCAGAG
This sequence comes from Brachyrhaphis roseni, assembly GCA_903066815.1. Classification (NCBI taxonomy): domain Eukaryota; kingdom Metazoa; phylum Chordata; class Actinopteri; order Cyprinodontiformes; family Poeciliidae; genus Brachyrhaphis; species Brachyrhaphis roseni. Next base: position 28,064 of record CAEFZY010009780.1, on the reverse strand, counting down.
CTCATGAAATTAACTTTCTTATTTCATATAAAAGTTGTTCAGTCAATGTCCACCGGTCATATTATGTTGATTTTTTGTTTTTTCCCTTATGAAGGATTTATGTTTTACAATCTTGTTGCTATTTCTACTGTAAAAATGATCAGTAATGTAAAAAAGAAAAAATGGACAGAGACTACTTAGCATTTATACCAACCTCTGACCGCAGTACACACCATTCTGCAATCACCCAGCAGGAATCACATTTATACAAAATTGCTGATAGGTGAGCAACTTGGGGTTGACTGCATCGCCAAGGGGGGCTGACATGCATGTTGACATGTGGTAAGGAAGGAAGGCAGGATTGAACCCACAACTTTCTGAATGCATGACACTTTTATTGGAGCCACAGCCGCTCCAATAAGAAGCAGATACAATCCAGCTCTGAGGAGGGTTTCATTCGTTTTGCAGGACGCTGATCACTTTTGGCTCCTATTTTGCTCTTTACCTTCTGTGCTATAACTAGAGAAGCAGGGATCATAGTATTCTGGGTCATTTTTGCAACATATTTTTGAAAAAATGGGCAAAAATAATGCAAGTTCCTGTTTGCATGTATCCATCGTCATGCAGCAAATCTGATCAAACCCGGTGCTGATCTCATTTTTCTGTTGAAAATTATCTAAACTTTTGCCTTGACCGCCTGTCAGAGTCCCTCTGCTCTGGGTGTTTGACGCTAACTCACCGCCAGGAGTTGCACTGTGCAGATACTGGTCACAGCTTTCAACCTCAGTTGTCTCTGTTCACCTCAGTGTCCAAAAGTGTTTTTGTATAAAACAGAGCAGCCAGGTGGCGTCTCGCTGTTTGTCAGAGCAAGAGGACCGCAGAGACACCCCAGTGACCGCTCTCTGCCCGGCCCTAATGAGCCCCATGCTGATCATAATGTCGCTCATTAGCACCCCTTCAGCTGTTAATGAGCCACATAGCGGTGGCTCCGGTCCCGCCGACTCTGACCTGCCTGCTGATTCACACCATCAAATCCTAAACAGGTGTTCCATAGAACCAAAGCCTCCCCTCTTATTGTGTCCACTCAGCCATACTGCTTCCTTTTATTCCAGAAGTCCAACCTTAATGCTCCCATCATCGTAGCATTATCTTTTATCTAATCTGCTTGTCTCTGTCTGCTTCGCAGGGCAGAGGTGGTTCTCGGGAACATCATAAAGAAGAAAGGATGGAGGTACAAGGCACACCTTAATCGACTCCGGTGTTTTTAAATTTCCGTCGCGGCCCGCCAGCATATCTGATTTCATCTCTTTTCTCTAACATAATAGGAGGTTGTGTAATGTGTGTGTTGTGATCCGGAACAGCAAGGTCTCAGTCCACAAAACACAAGATTAACACGGGCCGTGACTCGAGTGTTCCTTCTCAATAAGGCTGAATAATGGATTAACGTCTTGTCGATCTGGGATTAGCATTTGTAGGTTGTATGAGATCGAGGCTTACTCCTTCACACGTCAATGCAGCAAATAATAAAGTATGAACGCATTATTCTCCTGTGTGCTGCAATATAAGACCTGTATCTTGTGTGGGTTAAACACATTCCTCCTCTGTGTTAGTTATCGTCTTTCTGTTCTCAGCAAGTTCGTGTGGCAGCTGTTCTAACAGATGTGCTGTCGTTCTCCATCTTTAGACGCTCCAGTCTGGTGATAACAACGAAGATCTTCTGGGGCGGAAAGTAAGTTTTTATCTGGATGCCGAGTGAAAAACTATCTCCCTGTGTAATTTCTCCTGACTCACCCAGTGCCGATGCCCCCTCCGGTAATGGGATCATGTGTCATCTGTTGTCAGGTTCTTTTCAGTAAAGCTGAAAACATCTCTCATATTTCACAAAGGATCAAATGATGTTCTGTCAGCACCAGGAGATTCTCACTGTATGATAACGTCAAGAAAAACAAGAAAGATCGAATTGGCTTTATTTAAAACATAAAGAACATAATAGAATACTGAATCTTGATTCATTGCAGTTGCAGTAATATCTGAAAACTTGTGATTTGTTGAATGTCACTGAAAAGCATATTGATTTAAGTAAGTCAATTTAAAAAGGAAAACTCAAAGACATTTATTACACCTAGTGATATATTGAGTTTCTAAGAAAAATAGTGTGTTGCCTAATATTTTTTTAAAATGATTTCTAATACAGAATTGTTATACGATGGTCATGTTTTGACCTAAAAATTACTTAAAAGACTGCAGAGTACACAGCTGTTGTCTCTCTTTTCTATTTACTATTATTCTAATTTATTGAGATTCACCTTCAGACTGAAAAGTTCTGAGTTCTTAGTGCACAGAATACTTCACATTTTTCTCCATTTTGCTCGCTATGAGGTAACACGAGCTTAACTAGCACACACTCACTGGTTAATTATTTGGGCGTTCTGGTGATCGGCCTTCTAAAGTTCTCAGGAGTTGAACCGGTAGCTTTTTGGTTTTACCAGCAGGCAGCAAGCGGCAGAAAGGCCCAATAACTTTTAATAATCCAAAGTTTTCTTCTTGTGTTTTTACAGAGCCGAGACTGAAAGAGGTTTATCTCGAAAACACATTATAGAAGGTAAGCATCGTTGCAGCGTGTCACTGGATTTAAAATGATGAATAACTTCCTAATTAGCAGCTTCAGGTTGAGGGAGTCAAAGCTGCATTTGGAACAATAACTGAGTTAAGCTGAGAATATCCTCCCTGTTATTGCTCATGCACTTGAACATTGTAGATGTGGGAGCAGAGACTTACTGTGGGGTTTATTTTCAGGTTTAAAAGCTTCTTTAGAAAGACTGCAGCTAGACTACGTGGATGTGGTTTTCGCCAACAGACCCGACCCCAACACGCCTATGGAAGGTAATTCTGTTTGTCTGATTGGATTTATCACTTTATTTTGGGTTTTCTTTTCCGTTTTTTATATCATATATATAAATATATATTAAAAACAGCCTCCTGTTCGTCTCTATGACTACTGCAGTGCGAGGACTTGGATGTACAATCCTTCTGTAACTGAAACGTCTATTTTTAAACGCCTCCTGTGGTCCGGGTGCTTCCACCTCCACAGTCGGAATGATGATAGATGCTGATGCTGGAGACCTTTAAATGGCAGAGTTGCTAACTGTGTGTGGGCTCAGCTGGACGCCCAGTGTCCATCTGCTGCAGCGGTAACAGTTCCTCTTAGGGTTAAAGTTGAGCCTGAGGTCATCTTTCTGCCTTCAGCTTGACGTCTGGGATCTTCTTCTCTGTCTTATTTCTGAAAAATAGTTTTAGTTTTTAAAATATTTATTTATTTTTGTTGCCCATCTGCCTTGTTACGACTTCTTCATATGGATAGCTTCAAGGTTATTCATGAGTTTACAGTGGTTAAACCATCTGGTGTACTTTTATTTTGGTGGTAGCTGAGGGGGTAAACAGGGTGAAAAAGGAGGTTTAACGGCTCCTCTTTCACCTCACAAAAACTTTCCTAAGCCAAGCAGCCAGCGGATGATAAAACGGGTCGATTTCTCAGAAGCAGGGCATGCGTAAACTTAATAAATGGATGCAGGATTACTGAGGGGTTGATGCAATCTTTTTTTTATTACACTCCTGCGCTTGTGCTCTTGTCTGGGAAGCCCGATCGTTATCTAACCCGTTTCATGTTTTGCTCTGTAGCCTCACACACAAAACAAACTGTCACCCCAGCCAACGAAGAGACGGAAATTAGAGCCGGGCGAAGGGAGATTTCATTTGGCATGTGTCAGATCTGACTCCCAGTGGAAATTCCTACCTTTAAATAAAATATAGTAATGTAGAGACACAATACGTTGAGATAAATGTCTTTAATATTCACCATGCATATTAAAGGGAGGAAAGCATATTTTTAACCCTCCGTGCTTAAAATACGTAAGCTTCCATCCCGTGTGTCAGCCCACTTTGTGCGCGATTAAAAATCTAAACTGGTGAACGTATGGCTGTCATCTCCTATTCATGTCAGTTGGCTCCCGTTTCATGTTGCACGCTTCAAATTTAAAGCAGATCCTTGTAAATATTAACGTGAATGTCATTCAAGTCTTGCCTTGTTAAGAACAGATGTCACGCTCATCAGGATTCTCTGGCTTCTAATTAACATAATCACCTTCTCCACCTCCCTCCTGAATTGTCTGGGATTTTTGGATTGCAAATTATAACAAACGTGTTTTTTTTTTGTATGATTAAAAGTCAAGGATGTTTATGTTGCGTCGTGGAGCACAACACGGAGAGCTCACGGTGTTTTTGTACGTGTTTCTGCAGAAACTGTAAGAGCAATGACCCACGTGATAAACCAAGGTATGGCCATGTACTGGGGAACATCCCGCTGGAGCCCAATGGAAATAATGGTGAGAAGACAGAAAAACAGATCAACATGAAGGAGAATTATGCATCATGTTATTTTCCTCATTTTATTACCTCAGTATGATTTGGTTTATTTGTTGTCTTCCTTTAGGAGGCATACTCTGTGGCGCGGCAGTTTAACCAGATTCCTCCTATATGCGAGCAGGCAGAGTACCACATGTTCCAGAGGGAGAAAGTGGAGGTGCAGCTGCCTGAGCTTTTCCATAAGATAGGTGAGCACTGACGCATTTCTTGTCTAGATGAAGTATTGATTTTTTGTGATGGTAAATTGGGTGCATGTGCGGTGGATTTATTATTATTTGCTTCATATTGAACACATGCAGTTGTTTCCATTATCTTCCACTCAGTTCAGCCTGAGCAGATATGAGGGTCGTAGTAGAACAGGTTCCAAGATGTAATTTAAGAATAATTACAGCTGGTTTCAGTTTTTAATCTGAAACCAAATTGCAACAGTTTTAAGTTCAAATGACTTCAAATTCAAATGACTTTCCAACACTGAAGAGATTCTGCTGACGACGGCCAACTGCAGCGTTACCATTTGGATGAGGGATGGAGGCGAAAGCAGGATGAGCTGTGTGAAGACAACAAAGCAACATTGTCCACTGCCCCATTAAACACAGAAAACACCTGACCCTAGAAAAAGTAAAAAAAAGAACATTTGAAATCAGATTTTTTTTTTAAACTAATTGCTGTACCTTGAGACTCTCTCATGCCAACACACATTACTGAGATACAAGTTTAAAGTTCAGCTACTGCAGAGGTGTCAAATTTGTTTTCATTTCAGGCCACAGCAAGTTTTTAAAAGTTCTCAAAGTTCCAGTTGTGGTAGAATGTGTTAGTAAAACTACCCATTAAAAAACTGTTGCAGTTTTTCTGTGTTTGATTTGTACCTCTTAAAGTACAAATTTTATCGTCTTTTCACATTGATGTAATTTGGCCCTATACAAATGAGAACTGATGATGATGATGATGATGATGATGGTAATCTGCTTCTGTTTTAGGTGTGGGCGCCATGACATGGTCTCCGCTGGCCTGTGGGATCATCTCAGGGAAATACGACGGCAGGGTGCCGCCGTACTCTCGGGCGTCTCTGAAGGTAGACGCAGCACCTCTCCGCTGCCCACCGACCTCTCCGTTCATCTGTGCCCACTCTCACTGCTCTGTGTCGCCCCTCCCCCACTGGTTGCAGCTCGTTTGTTTCATTGTGCTTCTGTCTCTTTCAGGTTCTGTAGCTCTGCATACTGTGTACCTGTGTGTGTTTTCAGTGCCGTGTTCACGCCATGCACCTGTATGACGCCGTTTGTCAGCAAGCCGACTCCGGCCCAGCACATTTAAATGCACACAATATATATGACATATTCACATAGAAAATAGCTTTAATCTGACACTAACAACACCTGAATGAGTTAATGTTTTAAAGCAGAAGACGCGTTTTTCTCTAACGTTTATTTTAAATAGTTTTTATGAAGGGAGAAGTCAGGATTTATTTCCATCAGTGAAATGAGCATTCAGGAAAAACTGTTTATACTAACCCCTGATCTTTCACGCTGTTGTGTCGCTCTGTGGTGAAGTGGCATGTTTTGTGTGTGTGGATTGTGTAGCACACAGTGGTTCATGAAGCAGACCCTTTGTGTTGGTGTTGTGCAGTTCCTGCTTCTTGTTTGGCTCAGTGTTGCCTGTAGATGTTGTGTGTCTCTGGCTCTTAAGCTGTGTGACCAGTAGCCTCCCTGGTTGAGATGTTTTGTACCTCAGCTAAGTGCAGCTGTTTCATACTGTTAGTACAGTAATCAAGACAGGATTTCCATAATTTTGTGACGATAAAAAGAAAAAAGACAAACGGAAGGTGAGCAGGAGCAGCTTTGTTTCCCCCGACTGAGGCTCTGACAGCTGAAGACAGAGTCACGTGTTTAAAAACGGGCCCTGCTGACACGACGATGTGAGCAGCGCTGTGTTTTTGAGCAGGTGTGCTATGTTTTCAACAGGGCTACCAGTGGTTGAAGGACAAGATCTTGAGCGAGGAGGGCCGGCGTCAGCAGGCGAAGTTGAAAGAGCTGCAGGCAATCGCGGAGCGGCTGGGCTGCACACTGCCCCAACTCGCAATCGGTACGCAGATACACTCTGCCGCTCTCTCTCTTTCTGTCTGTCTGTCCGTCCCTCTGCCTCGGACGGGCCCGGGGTCAGCGGCGCTCTCGCAGCTGTCTGAGTTCTCTGTTGTGTTGTCACGTGTGTGTGTCTGTCTTGGTGTGAAAGACTCGCAGCGTAGGACATTGAATGCGAGGGACGTAAACACAGTAAACATGTCTCTGACTCATTCCTTTAATAAGACCGGAGACGTTGTGAATGTCGACACATGGCATGCAAACACATGGAGTAATCTGAGGTTGTCTCATGCATTTAACAGCTTCAAGTCTCTGCATCAAAACAGGATCCCTGAAATTAATCCGCAGGTGACAGATATCTAGTCATTGCTGGCAGCAGAGCCAAAAGCCCCACCGTCAAATGTTAGCTATGAGGTGGATAAATCCAAGACTCAGTCTGCAATCTCAGATTAGATCGCTGCAGTTTCTTCACCCTCACTGTAAAATACTGCCATAAATCAAGTTTCACGCCCCATTAGTCGACAGCCAATTCCCATAACTCCTTTCTGGGCTTCTGAAGGCAGCACAGCAGATTTATGCATACTGTGGAGTCCTTTTCACTCCAGCGTTGAATTAAAACTGTGATTGATATCATTCTGCCTTTAGCTTGAGGCTGTGTTGGCAAAGCAGGTGTTAAATTCAGGATTTAGAGAGTGAATGTGACAAGTGGATGAAGTTAAGCTAAGTTGTTGGTCTTTTCCCTGCCGCCAGGCATCGTGTACTCATGACTGATCCAGAGGATAAAGCTTCAACTGTTCCCGTTTTCTGGGTTGTATTTTCAGTTTGGCGGAGGAATTGTGTTGAATTGTAATCCCACTATTTTTACAGCAACATTTTGCCTCCCTTTGTGCTGTAATCTGCTTACGACTGTAGCTTCCTGAATTGCAGAAGCATTCAGTTGTATTGCATAATACAGCTACTAATTATAATAACACGCCAAGAAGGAGTGTGGTACTTTTGTGTCGATTTGTTCAGAGTAATTGCAGAATGTCAGGTTTCCTGCTTGTTCTTAGCAACAGTTCACTGATGAAATCCTAAAATAAATGCTTTGCACAAACTTGTTTTTATGTAGGTTTGCAGTTTTCTCTTTTTTGCTAAAGTATAAATTTAGCTGTTTCTTTATAGCAGAGAGACACAACCTTAGACACGGATGAAAAAAGCAAATATATAAAAAAGAGAAGATCTAGTTATACTCCAGATAAATCTCCTGTGTAATGTTTAGCGTCGTGTTAATGCGTTTGGGTACAGCATCCAACTTTAAAGACTCACAAATCACACAAACTGTCATAAATACCAATTTAAAGACGCACACCATAAATTCTAGCTTAGCAAATACGACCGTCTTCATGCCACGTTGCACCACCACATAAAGAAAAAACATCTGCCAAATTTAAATATTCTCTGCAGAGTCTTAAAGATGTGAGAGTTCCCAGACTGATTTGAGCTCTTTCAACATTTCTGTGGTGGGATTGTTGTGGTTCGTTGTTTTAATGGCAACATATCTGGGTCCTGGAGGAGCCTGGTAGCGCTAGCTAATCCACAATATGTGGCCTGAGTCAGTGTGACTTGGGCTGTTGAAAATTAGACAGAACCGTGGCCTCGCTAACCTATCGCCAAGGCTGCAACCTCATCATGCCCAATATTAGGCTGGCAGCACTTTTATTAAGGTAATGAAACTCTCTTGGCCCCTTTGGCGAGGACAGGCAGGAGGCAGAGAAGAGGGAAGGAAAAGTTGTTCGCCTTATGATGTAATTTTACAGTATTTGCAGTGCAAATCATTAAAAGCAAATTCTGGCCAAAGCCTCTGTGTGATGAACTCGCAGTGATTTCTGCAGGTTAATAAGTGCAGATGTGATATCTGTGGCCGTCGTGTCGTTTTAAGATGGCAGGTTAAAACAGCCGGATTACTTATTCAGTCAGAACCATGCTTTTTCCGGGTTTGTGTCATTTATTTAGTGTTATTGAGACACGGCAACACCTCTGTCATTCGCTGCACAACACACGTATCCAAGTCGCTCTGAGTGACTCTTCAGGACAGAGAACCGAGGTATGAGATGCTCTTTTATGTACAGTCACGCAAAATGAAGAAAGTTCATATATATCTATTTAAAACTGTGTGTGATGTAATGTTTTACCTGGTTTTGCTGTAGATCAATTATAGATTCACTATGTGAAACGGTGTCATGTTGTGCAGCATATGTTTGTGTGTGTGAGTCATGGATGTGGCCCTGCGTGTGCGCGTGTGTGTAGTGCTGGGGACGTCATCAGTGTTTACTGATCTCCTGCAGCGTGGTGCCTACGGAACGAGGGGGTGAGCTCTGTCCTTTTAGGGGCGTCCAACACCGACCAGCTGATGGAGAACATAGGAGCGATCCAGGTGAGGCCGCTGAACCTTCTTCTTTGTTTTTCCTTCTTTACTGTTCCTGCAGAGCACATTAAAAGTTTTCCCTTTTCAAAAGAATGGGACGCAGGCCATCTAATCGGATTCATATTCGTGCCTTCCAGCGCGAAGCGGCAGTTCTTCCGCTCCCGAGTGCAGCTTGTCCTCCTGGGCAGCTCACCACTGCACGCTCTCTTGCTTTACTGTACCACGTTAATAAGGTCAGCCCACTATCATTTGCCGAGGGGATTGGAGACGAGCTCACGGCCACTTCTTTCTCTGCTGATAAGGTTTGCTCTTTTAATGGGGTTCACATACTGGTGGGGCTTTGGGTGCTCACTTCACATTATTCCTGGCCCACAGTGAAGTGCATCCCCCCCCACCACCGTCTCCTCCAGTTTGATGCTTTGCCTTCACTCCTGACTGTGTTTACGCTTGTGCACAGTAAATCCACTCCCACTATGTACATTTGATATTTCGGCTTCAAAATGTTACTCTCGCATTTCCCGAGGCGTTTGTATTTTTCTTCTTGCCAGACCTTTTTATCCCAAACCCAGAATTAGAACACAGTCTCACATGTAAATTTGTTTTTCTTTAAGAAGTCCAGAGAAATATATCTTCCACTTCATTTCTACATTTCCAATGTATTATGTTCATAATATTGAGTGGGGCTGCAACTAACGATTATTTTAGTAATTATCAATTACGCCAATGATTAATCGGATAAGAACACTGGCACATTCTGCCATCTGTGACAGACCTGGACTTTATTCCGTTCGCTAATCATAAGAGATTTCTGCATCTGCCAGGTTACAGCTGTTTCCAATGGCTACTCAGGGCACAAAGAAATGTTTTGAATCTCGATTTGGTCTCTCCAGTCAGATGTGTCTGGAAAACCTCTAATATTCTGCATAATGATCTTATATCTTCCTATATGCTACTGTTTAAAGAGGAATATGCCAAATCAGTATTAACAAGTCAGAAATCCGACATAAAACTCTGTAAATGTTTTACAGCACAAATAATAAGCAGATCAGGTAAAATAAGATGCTTTTTTTCTCCGTTTTGTAACAGTGGCTATGAATTCAACGTCATGTTTGTGTGTGCTCACAGGTTCTTCCAAAGTTGTCGTCGTCCATCACCCACGAGGTGGACAGCATCCTGGGGAACAAGCCGTACAGTAAAAAGGACTACCGCTCCTAACGGGCCCGACGGCCCCGCCCGGCAGGGCTGCACCCGGCCTGCAGCCGCAGCGCCCCACCTTTGCCTGATCCTCTGTTTGCTTGAGCTTTTACTGAGTGAGACCCTGGCGCATGAGTCTGGCCTCACCAAGGCCACGCAGGGCACCTCATTTAGAGTTACAGAGATAAGAAAAAGTGGGAATAAATCAAGTCACCTTTACGGGACGGGATGGGATTAACAGAGAAAAACAGAACAGTAAGAGAGGTTAGGAATATGCGCTCATAAGTAAATCAGTTATACATCCTATTCAGCTGAACGTACTTTAAAATCATAGAGAAAATTTAGGAAAAACATCTTTTTAAAAAAAAAAAAGTAAATAAGCACATGCTTGCTTGGCAGCCAGATTTTTTTTTTTTTTTTTAATCTTTTTCTAAAACTGAATGCAACTAAAAATATATATATAAAGTTGATACTGTACGAATATACGGGAATTGCTGTTGCACATGTACCATAGCCATGCATTTGTTCCTGAGACGTTCTGTTTACAAACACGTGTGTACTGTAAAAGTCCGTCAAAGTTTCTCTGTAGGAACGTTTGTGTTGTCGACGTCAGCAGCCCCCTCGAGGGCTTCAACAATCAGCACTTTAGTACTGTCAGTAACGCTGTTGGGGGGATCGATTTAAAGAAGAGAGAGCATGGGTGTTAGCAGTCTTATGTCACAACCATTGCACTATAGATTCACGTCGCCTCTCCTCTTCCTCCGTTTTCCCACTGACAGTACGCTCGTTCAACCTGACGCATCGAAGCTCCTGCTCTCCAACAGGAGCTGCACTCATCTGTATCACTGTGTCCCCGCGCCCCCCCCCTCGGACCCACCCCTGTCTTAGAGGCTGCACAGGGAGCGATCACGTCTCACCAAAACCTGTCTTTGGTCAAATTCTGTTCAAGTATTTGCCTTATTTCCAGTTGCATCGTACTGTGCTTCAGGCTTCAGCGTAGGTAGGCGGCCCTCCGCTTTGGCTGGCTGCCCACCCCATCCCCCCACCCACTGTGTCCCCAGCTAAGACTCGACTGGTGGGAGTGGGAGGAAGGAGGCACGTGTCCAGTTAATCAGTGGGCGGCAGCAGCTCAGGGAACGAAGAAGGTGGTTTCATGTGTGCGTTGGTGTGCGTTTGGGAGGTTGTAACAAATAGTCTTTAGTGTTTATTTCATTGTTTGTTTTTTTTTGTTGTTTTTTTAGCATGGCTCGAGCCAAAGATCTTCTTCATCTCTTTTTAGCTGACACACTTTCACTTCCTGCAAGGTTTTTGAGCCATCTTTAAGCATGTGCTGTCCGGCTTGGTATACCTATTTATGGGATGGACTCTACTTCATATTTATCTTTACCTGACCAAACTCTTAAAGTGGTTATCAATACGCCCTTCATATGCAGAATGCGTTAAGTAGTGCGGCTCGGTGCTTTTGGGTCGGTAAGGTTCGGTTAAAGCAGCAGACGACCCGATCACATAGACTCAGTGCAGATGTCATCGCTGTTTGTCCTTTGGGTGCTCTCTTACCGCGACTGAAGCACAAGCAGATCGCATGTGACACTTCTGCCAACGGGAGGAACAAGATGATGCTTCTCCGCTTAGAAAATCGTGTACATAAATCTTTGCAGCTCATAAACTGTTAACAGAAAACTACAAAAGAATAATACAACAAAGTGCAGATAAAAAAATAAGTTTCACATTAGCGATAATCATAGAGATGTTCGAGCTTCTCAGCTCATTGAGGGGATAATCAGTGTGGATGAGATGTAATTTTTGTTTCTTTGATTGTTTAATAAACTGATTTAAGGTGTATGCTTGCGTGCGTGTGAGGGGTGTGTGTTTGTGTTTGTGTAGCAGCAGGGGACAAATAATCCAACCCTGCTCTTTAGTCTGCTGTAATAATTGATCCACGTTTTAGTCCAATTTGTCGTATCTTCTGTCTGAGTAAATGAAACAGGCGAAAGCCCAAACTGTTTTCTCTAGAAAAAAAAAGAAGAAGAATTTTAAGTAGATTTGTCTGTGGAGTTCCTGTGTCTTGATGTTTTCATCTGCAGGGAGCGGAGAAAAAGTCTGAGAGTTTAAAAGGGACAATGTGACATTTCAGGAAATTAAAAAAAAAAAAACATTTATTTTCTTTCTTGAGTGAGACTGACACCACTTTGATATATTCTGCTAAAGTTGACCATCAGCTTAGCCCAGCATAAAGACTAGATCCCAGGAGAGAACAGCTGGTTTATCTCTGTCTTACAGAAGCAAAAATTTACCTGCCAGGATCATTAAAGCTCCTTAACGCATCAGTCTGTTTCATCCACAAAATAAAAGAGCGTTAAAAATACTACCTGAAGTCTGAGGCTATTGTTAAAGATAAATGTAATATTATACAAGGCTGGGTTGTGTAATAAAATGTAAAAATATTATCCTTTTTACAGGATTCTACTCTCAGAAACTAAGGTACATTAAAATAAGTCAATCTGCAGAACCTCAGATCTTGTCCAAAGGGGATCAATATTTTCTGTTTATTCTCAGAACAGAGTTAAAGGAGGTGAGCGTGTTCTGAATGTAGCTTCCTGCTGAGACAGAGACATAAAATATTACCAGATGTTTGATCAGAAGTCGTCAAGTTGCCCAAACGGAGATCAGAATCATAATCCAAAGTTCACACATAGTTAAATAAAATAGATTATAGGCACGACTTAATAAAGTTTTACTGTACAAATGTGCAGAGCGATGAATTGATTCGGAGCCATTTAACACACCGGATCTGATCAAAACCAAACTCTATAAAACGGGAAACTCGCAGCTTAATGTGAGGCTGAGGGCTGTAAAGATGGCCTACGACGTTTACAGTTCTCAGAACAAACCAGTAGAAACTAAAGGGCTTATTCAGATAATTCTTGCAGTTTTGATGGTTTACTTCAATGGAGCCAATTAACCACTAGATGTGTAACTCTAGTAAGAAATAAATAATGGGACTGTCAGGTCTGTACATTTTCCTGCAGCAAGCAAACTCCTGGAGGTCACTGGTCTGGTTTGCACTTTTTTGAGCAGAGTCAGTAAGAAGAAAATATTATTTTGCCTCAGGACTCCCTGATTATTTGCAACACAGCTTTTTTTTTTTTTTTTTTTTTGCATTGAGTTAGAGTGAAAACCCAAATGTATGGAGGGAAACACATTGATGCACTCATCAAATCCTCTCCTCTGCAGGGAGTAAATGATAGTTGGTGCTTTTCTAGTTAATCTAATCCAGTAGTATCCTCAGTTTAGCATCATTTCCAGAGACTGGAGGTCATAGTGGTGTCCATCTTCTTTTGCCAAGAACTAAAATAAACATGTTTCAGTAATTGTTTGTTTTCCTTTGAACTGCAACGCTGTGCATCTTAATGGCCCATTGCTGTTACTCCTAACTGGACATTGTCAGAATAACTTCATGTTTGAAGCCTGTGTGTGTGTGTGTAAGTGTGTGTGGTACCCTCATCTGTGCAGGGAAAATTGATGCTTTAAGTGTTCCTAGTTTGATCATGTTTCCTGTTCTGACAGTTTGTAAAAGATCCACGAATGGACGGAGCTTAGGTCAAACAGAGAATATATTTTTATGTTTTAGCCTTTAATGCCATAGAGAAAGTTATAAGAGCTGTTATTTTTATTTTCCATCATGCTGCATTATGCTGTCAGTATTGTATGGAGTTAAAAAAAAAAAAAAAAAAAAAACTGACCAAATCAAAGAATTTGTGTTGCGTGGGCATTTTGCTCTAGAGCAGCATTGTACTGAATTCACTCTGAAGACGACACAGTGGGAGCCTGGTACCTTCTGTACATACTCTGACCTTTGTGTACATACTTCTGGTTTGTGATCACCTCTGCCTTTTTCTCTTTTTATTTAGAGTTTTTCTTTTTCGCAGGCGTTGCTAGCTGCACTGTGCTTGAATCTGAAACTTAGACAGGATGTACAGCTTTGATCTTTAAACGAAGTAATGATAAAAGATAAGAATGGTAAACCAACCCTGAGTGTGCGTCTTTATTTCTCACCTTGTTCAGCTGTAAAAACAACCATATAAAATATAAATACAAAACCATTTATACACAAAATCTATTAAAATAACAAAGAGCAAAGTTTTGTCAAATTTGCACATGAATGCTGCTTCATTTAATGTCACTTGAATGGAAAGAACTCAGACGTCCAACATTTAGTGAACTGGAGTATCGCATTATTTGACTGAAGTACATACAGGGCCTTGCAAAAGTATTCATATTTAACATTTCCACATTGTGTCAGATTGCAACCACAAGTTTCAATATACTGCAACTTTAAATAAATTTACAGCTGAACATTAATACTTTAACACAGTCAGAGTATTAACTCAGGCTGAATCCAAATGTACACTGTATTGTATTGATCTATTGCATAAACCTCTAGCTTGTGGTTCTAAAGTGACAGAATGTGGAAAAAGTCTGGGGTATATAAATACTGCTGTTTTACGAACAACACGTTCATTGACAAGGGCAACAACACTGACTTCTGGGAAGGTTGATATACAGTACCTGTGAAAACTTATGTTAAAAGACATCACTGGAAGTCCACTGGGGCAACAATGTCCTGACGCTGCACTCTGCTTGTGGAAATATTGTCACCGTTACTCCACAGATCCAGGATGAAGCCTTGTTTTCAGCTGCATTTCTCTTCAGAGTCTCTGTGGCTGCTGCTGCTGCTGCTGTGTCTTGTCAGACCTTTTCATTTCATCGTCCGTCTGTCCCAGTTTCAGTTTTCCAGCTCCGTGGAGCTGTTATAATGAGTTGTGCTGTGAGTCCGCTCTGCTGCTTCCGTAGCTGTAGAGTGGGGGTCCACCTGAGTGTGTGGGGAAGGGCACAAAAACAGAGCTGTGAGTCCAGCACTCGCTTCTGATCAAAACAAAAGAAACCACAGCAACTTTAGGTGCAGTGTCTGCACTTCTGCCCCACGCAGATGGAACCTGAACACTGTCAGCACCTAACTTTGCTCATCTACTCTGATTTCATCAAGTCAGCAGGGATACATCCTTTGGTTCTGACCCGCCTGCTGTCTGCAGAGTGTGAGTGTTGGTCAGTGCTGTACCTTCCTGACAGGAGAGTCCGATCCAGCTGTGAGCACAGAGACAGCGGCCATTGTGTCGGTCGCACTGCGCCCCGTTTTTACACTCGCAGGTCTCTGCACAGTCTGGCCCATAATGATCGCCTCTGCAGTCTGAAACAGAACCCATGCGGGAACCAGATCGGCGCATGTAAAGGTTAACAGCAGGCTGGTCAGTAACTTCATCAGGTGAAAGGTCCAATGCAAGTCAAACCTTCTCTAAACATTTTTAAACATTTCTAGGATCAACCTTTATTTGCAAAGTGATGTTACTGAGTTTTACCCTCACATTTATTTTTTTCTTTTAAAAAATGTAACTTAGATTTTTGACCTTGGAAAAAACATACTTGAGCAATTTTAATAACATTATTGTTCAGTTAAAGGGGCAGTATTATATATTTTCCAGTCACATTGTCATTTTATCGCATAATAAAGTAACTGTTACTTTCAGTAGTAAAAATTCTGTACAAATCAAATACGTACAGCATCTTTAATTTAGAATCATCTTTAAAACTAAAGATTAGTCATCTTTACTTTCATTTACCACACTTAACTTTATGCGAACAGAGAAATACCTCGTGCCTCTGCATCAGCCTTCAAATGCATCAACTCAAGATGTCAGGATTGCTTCCTGTCAACAATTCCAGCTTGAGTTCATTGTCAGACTGCCATCTATGCATGCTGATGTCACACAGATGTCCAACAACCATAGCAGGAGAATATTAAAGGTCGATAAAGTTCACAAGTACAAAGTCTCTCCCAGTACTTTAACTTTCATGTCCCTACTGTTTTCTTTTGATTCACCATCTGGGCAAATCTTTCTCTTCGTTTGGTGCACGAAAAAGAAAGTGAGTGTGTTGTAGTTGGAGGGACTTATGAAGACTTCCTGTGAGTTCTGAACTTGAGTTCTTGTGAAATGAAATTGCATCGTATTTTCCACTTCTAGTAAAAAGAAATGTCACATGTTTAGACCTCGGACATCTCAATGTTTGTTTAAAAGTAGCTAATTATTATTTAGTCATGCTGTTTTATAAATATAAAATAGACAAAATTTTATATTTCATTTCATCTGTTGGCTGAAAGTAGGTTGAGATCTAGAAGTCTCAGCTTTGAAGCTCAACATTTTCACCTGTTTTTCAAATGAACTCAAGTCTCCTAGTTTCTTGCATAATCCAATTAAAACCGCATCTTTCATGAGATTCTCTGAGCCCAAAGCAAGGTTATCTGATGTTATGAAAGCAAGTGCATGTTCTTTATTTCCCGTTTTCTGAGGTAATGTGTGCTCTCAGAGTTGGATAAAGAACTAAAGATTACCAATATCACATCTGGCGCCTGTCTTCCCGGAGGGACAGATACATCTTCCAGTCACAGGATCACACGGGGAATCGTCTTCGCAGTCACACACCCCGACACAGCCTTGACCGTACCTCCCCAGCTCACACACTGAGAACGAAGTTAAGGATGTGATTCAAAGAGTAAAGTTATTCCTACTATTTGATGTGAATAAACAGCTTTGACTGACCTCTGTGGCAGCGGGCTCCATGATGTCCTGGAGGACAGATGCAGTGGCCCGACACGGGGTGACAGGTGGCTCCGTTCATGCAGTCACACTGCAGCTGACACAGCGGACCGTGGAAACCAGGAGGGCAGACTGAAGGGGAGGACAATCAAAAGATATCAGCTTGATGGAGTTTGCCCTTCATTGACAAACAGCTACAAACACAGACTGAGCACACATGCACTTGCTTTGTTTGATATTTCAAACTTGTATGAATCTGTGCAAGTTTTGTTGAAACACACTAAAGTCTGATCAACTTTGGGTGCTGGAATCAGTCAGTATTTACTGACATTTTTAGAACATGGACCCTTAGGTTCAGCGAATGAACAACATAAAGTTGAATAAAACATGCATGAAAAGTAACTACTGCAGCAGGATGTTGCGGTAGAAGAGTCCATGTTTATTTTAATCATAGCACACGTCAGCGTGTGGAAACATGTGACTCACTGTAGTCTACACAGTGGAGGCCTTTTCCTCACAGTGATGTGGAACACAAAGGTTTATGGAAAGAAACAGGAGATTTAAATCATTGTTCTGAAAGGGATTTGCAGCTAAAAAAAAACCCCATCAGATTTATCCCTCAGGACATTTTCACCCTTTTTTATGTGTGCCTGTCTCTTCGGTTCTCACCGTGTTCACACAGATGTCCATAGTAG
The DNA here is from genome assembly GCA_903066815.1 of Brachyrhaphis roseni. Classification (NCBI taxonomy): domain Eukaryota; kingdom Metazoa; phylum Chordata; class Actinopteri; order Cyprinodontiformes; family Poeciliidae; genus Brachyrhaphis; species Brachyrhaphis roseni. The sequence goes on along the minus strand of CAEFZY010009780.1, from coordinate 10,639 downwards.
CCCGATCCGCACCGACACGTTCCCGTCACTTTGTCACAAGAGCCGTTATTTTGACAGCTACATTTCAGCTGACAGTTTGCACCGAATCGGCCCACGGGACACTCTGGCACAAGACGAACGGGACAAAATGTCAGCCCCATGACTTCGCACTGTGCAGCATTAAGACTCAGCACTCTGCGCATGCATTTCTTATCTATTATTGAACGGAAGCGGTCATAAAATCTGCTACCGATGTTACAGCGTTCCCCAGTCCAGCCCAGTCCGCAGGTGCAGTTGCCCGTCGCAGAGTCGCACAATCCTCCGTTACTGCAGTTACAGCGTTGGGTGCAATATCCCCCAAACCAGCCGGGAGGGCAGCCTGTGGCCAAACACACACACTCAAATTATACTGAAGGAAGGATCCACAAAGGTGGAGTGAAAGATGATGGAAAAGGCAGAAGACAAATGCAACAAGGGAAAACCCTTCAGCCAGATATAATGAGACAGAAATGTATCAGCTCACTTTGTCCACAGTCTTCTCCTCTGCGTCCAGCGATGCACGCACATCGACCTGTGACGGGGTCACTCTGGGCTCCGTCTCCACACACAGCCACACGGTTGCAGTCGACGCCATAACGCCCGACTGGACACGCTGTCACCAGACAAACACACGGTTATTTCCTCCCTCTTTCATTTACAGTGTCTTACAAAAGAACCCATTTGGTCACGAACTTTGTTTCTTTTATTGTGATTTTATGACAGATTAAGTCAAAGTAGTGAAGGGAAGGGATGCATATTTTTTAATGTTTTACAAATAAAAATCTGAAAGTGTGCCAGTCAGCAAAGCGCAAAGTTTTCTAGTAACTTTGCACACTTAGAAATTTTTTTTCACCATTCCTTTTTTGCAAGGCAGTTCAAGCTAAATCAGAATGGAGGGAGAATATTTATGTATCCAGCTCCATGTTTCCCACTGGGAATTTTGTGTTCAGCTGACCTTATATGCTACTTTTCAACATATATAGCTTTTTGCATGTGGGTCAGAAAGCTCAATGTTTCGTCTCATCCAATCAGAACATAATGTCCCATGTTTACAGAGTTTGCTGAGATGAAATTACACAAAGGTTGACTAATTAGAACTTTTATGATTTTCACTAGACTTTATTTTGTGGGTTGAATACACATGGAAATCACACTTTTCTGATTCTTATTAGAAAAGTTTGTCCCCAATAAAAACAAATCATTATTGCTTTGGTGTTTGTGAAGGTATTGTGACAAAATGTGAAAAAGCTTAAGAGGTTTTTTTTTTTTTTTCTTCCCATTTAACCCTTATTTAACCAGAAAAAAACTAATTGAGATTGAAAATTTCATTCGAAGGAGCCCTGGGCCAGACAGCAACAGAACAAGATTTTATGAAAGTATGAATACTTGCAATGTATTTTAATTGGTGTCTAATTAAGGTTTGGTATGAACTCACTGATGTTGCAGCTCGGGCCAATGAACCCAGCTGGACATTCACAGCTACCAGTTGAAGGAACACACCTTCCTCCATTTTCACACCGACACTCTTTCTGACAGTCGGGACCATAGCGACCCTCTTCACAGTCTGAAAAAACACTCAACACGGTTAGAACCTGGATAATGCAACTTTCTGTTTCCTTGAGCTCACTGCTTCTCTTACTTTGGTCACATTTGGAGCCATGGAAACCTGGAGCGCAGTAACAGGATCCAGACACCGGATGGCAGAGCTGGTTCGTCTCTGAGCACTGACAGACCTGGTTACAGTTTGGCCCAAACAATCCTGGAATACAAGCTGACAGAGAGAGGTTCACTTGCCTTGTGTGAGCCAATGGTTTCTGCTTTCCCTGAACTGGTGATGAAGTTAGTAACACAGAAGAAGAAGCTGCTACGTCTTATTCTAAGCTCAGGAAAGCAGCAGGAGACACAAATTACTGCTGCAGGACTCACTCTGTTCACAGCCATTGCCGGTAAATCCAGGAGGACAGCCGCACTCCCCAGAGACGTGGTGGCAGGAAGTTTCCTGTGCACAGCTGCAGCGCTGCATGCAGCCTTCACCGAAAGCACCGGGCAAACATGCTGGAGGAAAAGGAGAAAATGAGAACAAAAGCACAGCTTGAAATGTACCGGTAAAAGGAAATCTAAACCAAATAATCTTCCCAGCTTTCGGTATATTTATTGGCCAAATTTATTTATTTCGGACACACAAAATGTAAAAACAAGAAAAAGATCAAACTAACTATCATGCCTATCGACATTTTACATTATTTGTTCAAAAAGGACAAAAATTTGACAAAAATTATTTACAAATTCTTAATGTCATCAATAGCATATTTCCCAATAAGCTCCTTCTTAAACAGTTTTTTAAGCTGTTGTACTTTGTTTAAGCTCATCATTTAATCCATTCCATAAATCTACCCCACACATTGATACACAAAAACTCTTTTTTGGTTGTTCTAATACTCTCCTCTTAAATTATAACCCTCTTCTCTGTCTCAATACATGTTTTGCATATTGTGTAGAAGTTGTTTCTTACTTTTAACATAAATTGTACAGTTTTAAATTTTACAAGGTCCCAGAATTTGAGTACATTTGATTAAAAAAAAAAAGGGTTTGTATGTTTCCAATATTCCCCTTTATGCAGTATTCAATTTTTTTTATTATTTTTTTTTATTATTACGTACATGTTAGATGTGGTACAATGAGAGTATTATACAAAATAAAGATTTATAGTCCAGAACGTTTCTTTTTCCCCTCAAGACAGCAATACTTTTGGCTAGTTTTGATTTTACTTGGCAGGTCAATGGTTTCAAGCTAAATTTATCATCCAACATGACACCCAAAAATTTGACCTCATGAACTCATTCTAAATCAACACTGTCAACAGCTATTTCGATTGGATTATTTTTTTGTTTATTGTTATTTCCAAATATCATGAATTCAGTTTTTATCTAAATTTAATGATAATTTGTTGTTTTTGAACCAATGTTGTAGATTTTTTTCATTTCTGTAGCGACCACCTCTGAGATTTGTCAAATGTTTTCTCACCTGTAACTCAAACATAACTGAACAGAGCGGATCACCATACCTGTCAATACAGTGAGAGGAAAATTTATGCACAGGCATTGATTTAATGGTGTGTAGAGCCACCCAAAGCAGCAATAACTTGAAGTAGTGTGTTTTCAGTGTCTCACGTTGCTGTGGTGAAATTCTGGCCAGCTCATTTTTACAGCATTGAAATTCATAAAGGTTTTATGGTATATGTTTCTGTGCAGATCCTCTTAAAGAGGCAGTGTTATGTGTTTTCCAAAGACATAGTGGTATTTATAGCACAATGAACCATAACTTCAGTTGGTGTGAAAATGCTATTAATAATAAATATGAGTTAAAAGAAATTTGACTACGAAATTTGTTGCCTTGAAATTGGGCCTTTCTCTCTTTAAAAACTCACTTTTTCTGAACTCCACCTTCAGGAAGTTAACGTCACACCTCTATTAACCCTTTAAACTACGTGTTTACCAGCGATTCACTGAGAAGTAGCTGGTATAATTAGCTCAGCAGGTGCAGAGTTCCACCAGGTGTTTGCTAATTGCTGTGGCTAGTCTGCAGCAAACAGCAATTTGGTTGTAGACGAGCCAAGTTGGAGCTGAATGGGGGAGGAAAGTTGCTCTGATCACAGCTTGAAACCTGCAGCTCTGTGGATGAGTTTCATCCTCGAAGGCGGTGCTCAGTCCAACCAGGCATTTTGCACCGTTGAATGGTTGCCGAGGGAGATTAAAGGATTTCTCAAACATGCATTAAAGAATCCAGGTATGTTTTTTGATGAGGAAATAACAACAGGATGCTGATTTTATATAATAATGCCCCGCTGAGGTTCCGCCACACCATTTCAATCAGGTCCCAGGTCTTCTATTTATTTTCAGTCAGTCTCTTGAAGATCCCGGATTGTTGTCCTGTTAATAAGCTAATTTCCAATATTAACCTGCCAGATAATTTCCCCTACATTTGATTCCACAATACTGTGACATAACACTCAGGTCAGTGACTGCAAAACAAGCTCAAAATCATCGACAGAGGTCAACAGTCTTTTGACATATTTTTGCTAAGTTGATATATTTTTCTCTGCCCTGCTTTGTAAAGCTGCAAAAATATTCAAATGCAACTTCAATCAAAGTTTTGCTGCTATGTCCTTTTAGAGAGAGGAGTTTTTTTTCTGCAGCTGCAGCTGTTTTTTTCAGCATCTTTTATTGTCTAATAAAGATGCTGTCCCCTCCTTAGGAGAAGGTCCTGCGACTCAGGACCTTCTCCCTTCTCGCTGCCAGTGAGATTTACAAGTTTTAGGTGTGTCCAGGTTCAAGATACCTGAATCAAATGTTTGAATTACCTCCCCAGCACAAAGGCAAGCTCTACAGAGTGCTGCCAAGGACATAACTTATAACTCGGGTGTGTTGAGACCAATCTAAAAGTTGCAGGACCTTGACCTTTGAGGACAGGAGTTTGAACCCTCTGCTCTAATTCATCCTCTCCAACATTAATACCTTTGTCACAGAGCTTTCCCCTCCAGCCTGGAGAACATCGGCACTCCCCGGTCACGTGATGACAGGAAACCCCGTGCACACAGCGGCAACGCTCAGTGCAGCCAGCCCCGTACAGCCCTGCTTCACATGCTGCTCACAGGAAGGTGAGATTTACAAGTTATGATTAACAAAAACACACAGAATCGCTGTCATGTGAGCTTAGTTTCTCCACACTGCTGCGGTTCACATGAGGTCATCGTTTCTGTCGTTCAGCCTGAGTGACCCACCTTTCTCACAGCGCTCTCCAACCCAGCCAGCTCTGCAGCTGCACCGGCCTGCCTGGCTGTCGCACATGCCGCCGTTCTCACATTCACACCGCTGCTGGCAGTCTGCCCCGAAACGGCCAGCCGTGCACTCTGTCCACACACAGCCACACGCACAAACAGGCACAGAGAGAGAGAGACATGACGGGTTGAGACATTTCATAGAAACACTGTCTGATTCGCAGTGCAACATGCCTTTTTTTCATCCCTTCCAACTCTTTCTAATTGAACCTCACCAGGCACAGAGTTTGGAGACATTCCTGTGACAAGATTAGAGGTTTCCTGTGCAGGAGGAGGAGGGGGGGTCCTGACACAGCCCGACTGCGAAAGGTTGTAACAGTCACTGAGGGAGGATAGAGTGTGAAGGAGAGCTCAGAGGAAGAAGTAGCCAGAATATCATCACCGGGTCGACTCAGAAACACACTCGCTGCCAGCAAATAACCAGACTTCAAGCAGAAATAAATGAGCTCAGGCCACAAAGTAAACTTTAAAGAAGAGTGAAATAAAAAAAAGAAAGAAAGAAAGAAATGAACCCCAAAGCATCATGTTGAATGTTTTCTTCAGGGTCTCTGATGTTTTTCTTCTTTTCTATTCCCCATCATTATGATTTGAGCAAACAAGAATCCTTTCCAGGTGTTTGAAACTCCTGTCTTCTTGTTCCACGTTCCTGCAACTTTTGAAAGCATCCCTGCTCTGACACATCAGAAGGCCGTCTCACTGGAATGGCATTTTCTCCTGTCTTTCCCATTTTGAAGAGCAGCAAAAAGAAGTGTCACATTTATACCCTCAGGAAACAGGAAGTTATTTGTTAGCAATAAAGATTCCTAGACACTTTAATTAAATTCAAGAAGTAAATTAAGTTTTTAAATATGCTTAAATGTTAATTATGAAAAGAACTGTATAACCCAAGTTGTAAATACATTTATTTCTTAACCAGACATTTCCCCTATTGAATAAATATCCCTAGATATTTTTTTCTAAATTTTTCAGTGAGAAATGTTTTTATTTTTATTAAAAATGCATCTGTTTTAAGGATTTTTACTACTTTTTTTTTTATCAGGGTATCGACCATTATGGAGGGTCGATTGACAAATATTTACTTTGTCAAACTTCAAATAAAATAGTTTACATAAACTGGCTAAACCTCACTAGATTTTTCAGTAATATAAGTGTTTTCCAGATTTCTGCAGAGATCAGCCTGTGCAGGATGTTGTTATAAGGGATCACTGATTCCAGAAATAGAACATTATGTACAGTTAATCCTCACTTCATCTTACATTTTAATGTGGTGAAGTGCTACCTACCCAGTTCGCAGGCCGTACCCGTCCATCCAGCTGGACATGAACATTTTCCATCAGTTTTGTTGCAGGTGGCTCCATTCTGGCACAAGCAGACCTGCTGACAGTCTGACCCATAAAACCCAGCCGGGCATTCTGGGAGAAAATCAGACACAAACACTCTGGCGTGACCTCTTCTTCACCTATTTTGCGGATGATCGCTTCTCTCGACAGCGCAAACTCACCTTCTGTGCAGTTGGGTCCGGTCCAGCCCGGCATACATGAGCACTGGCCACCGGCTGGGTGGCAGATGCCGCCATTGCGACAGCCACAGGTTCGGTTACATCCCGGCCCATAGAAACCAGCCAGGCACGCTGCCAGGAGACGGAGAAAACAATATCATTACCTGCAGATGAACTCGGATCGTGAAAAGTGAAAATTCCAGCATTTGGAAAGTAATACAGGCCTCTGCATGGGGAACACCAAGATGGTACTTTCTCATGTTGAACTGGACTTTCCCAAATATCTGAAACCAACCGGGTCTTTTTTTATTTTTGTCTTCAGTTTAAGTCAGAAAATGTTCTTATTGAGTTAAAACCAGTTCAATTCATTGCAGTGTAATCCAATCATGTAGTCAGATTCAGATCAGTGATTCTACACAGTTCTGGTAAAATATATGTGTTTACTATGCAAATAAACAAAACCATGAAAATCATTTCAACAATGTTTTCATTTATGTGACATTTACCCTTTACCAGTCAACTAAAAAACAAACCAAGCAATGTGAGAAAAAACAAAACAAAAAACAAAAAATAAACCATGAACTCTTTCTTTTTTCATTTTAAATTTGCCTAATCTCCCTTAAAAACTCTTTTAAATCTTTCAGTTTGTAAGGAAAAATATAATTAATCTCTGATATAGCTAATTTTTGAGGACATGAAAAATAAAATTCCTTTTCATCCACAGATTTCTAGCAGAAAACTGAAGTTTTTTTTTGGCCCAAACCATCTTGTATTCAGATTCAGAACTATTCTTAAATTCATCCATGGATTTTGATGTTCCCTTCTCCTGACTGTTACATTTGTAGAATGAAATCCCTCTGATCCTTTTAAACCTTTGCGCAAACTGGGGTTTCAGCTTAAAGATGCAAATGTTAAAATGAACTTACTTGATTAATAAAGTTCATAGTCATATAGAACAAGATGACTGACCTGAAGCCCAAGTGTGTGAAAAATTATGCAAGAAAGTAATTACAGATTTTTATTTCTTACATTTTTGTTCCTCTAACAATATGAGGAAACAAAGTTAAACAGGATATGTCAGTTTGTGTCATATCCAAGGGATTTTTAACCTCACAAAACCTGGTGTTTTAAACAGAAATGTGTCCAGTTGTGAGGACAGACAGTCCAAAACAATTGAAATGATAAAAACTACAGCCAGAATCAGCTGATCATATTGAAGATAGATATCCAGTTGAGGAAGTCCAGTTGATTATATCAAGTCATTGACTTAGGAGCAATCTCTCATTCCCATAAAGAACATGACAACAGCAGGTATCAGGTATCATTAAGAAACCTGAAGAATCTTGACATATTCTCATCCTCTGACTCAACACCTGCACCGTTACTCACTCAGATTGCAGAATGGGCCGATCCAGCCTGCAGGACAGGAACAAACGCCGCTGATGTGATTGCAACTCCCACCGTTCTGACAGAAACACTTCTCCTGGCAGTCCAGACCGTAGAAACCCTGAGGACACGCTGAAATACAGAACTCTCTTACAAACCACATCACATTGTTAAAGTGAGTGAGTCTGGCTTCTCGGTGGTTTCTCTTACGCTTTTCACAGAAGGAACCCGTCCATCCCACCTGACACGTGCAAGCTCCGCTCACATGGTCACACAGCGCTTCATTTTCACACTGACAGAGATGACGACAACTCAGACCGAACAGACCTGCAGGGCACTCTGAGGGCAAAGCAAACACAAGAAGACAGGAGAAAAATGAACATTGTTCTTTTATTCTATGAACTACTGACAACATGTATCCGAAATGCCAAGCAAAAATTTACTATTTATCTGCAGAAAATGAGAAACATTCAAAATAATGAAAAAGATGTAGTGCTTTTAGGCCTCAAATAAAGCAAAGAAAACAAGTTCATATTGATTTAGAAACAACAATACTAAAGTTTTAACTCAGGAAGAGATGAGAAATCAATATTTAGTGGAATAATCAGGAGGTTTTCAATGGGATTCAGTGCAGTGGGCTCTTCATTTTACAGTTATACATTACTTGTGTGGGTTTATCACATAAAAGTGCAATAGCATACACAAAAGTCTGAGGCTGCAATATGACAACATATGAAACAGTTAAAAAAGTTAAGTAAATACTGTTGGAAGACAGCACATAGAGGCATACTCTGCTGGCATCTTGGTCCAGTGAATCCTGCTTCACAGTTACACCGGCCCGTCACACCGTCACAGCTTCCGTCTCCATTTCTGCATTCGCATGTTTCTGCGCAGCCGGCGCCCCAGTGCCCTGCATCACAAACTGCAACAAAGAATGCACGAATCATCAGAAGAGTTTTTAAATGCCTACAGCTCAGCTCTTTGGGGCCTTTACCTTTTCTGCAGTCGTGTCCAGTCCATCCAGGAGCACAGGTACACTGTCCATTCCTTGGGTCACAGCGAGCATTGTTCTCACACACACATTTCATCTGGCATCTCAGACCAAAACGTCCACTTGGGCAAGCTACATGGGAAATATATATATATTAAGATCAAAATGAAATTTCTATAACCAACTCCAGATGATTGCCTGTGAAGCACCAAGTTCCCATAAAGGTGGCTTAAAGAGCCAGCTCGTGGTTGAACTCCATGCAGGAAAACCTCTGAGGCGGTTGAAGGATTTTTAGCTAATGACCTTAAAGAAAAATTCTCCCATCTGTCTTCCAGCTCCTTCAATTCACATCCAAACAGCACCACCTCACTATTCCACACTGCTGCCATCCTTCTCATCTAGTGGACTGTTTAATGAATGTTGCTATGGACACTTTCCCCAAAATGCCTGCTGCTGTAACTCACAGGTTTGGCAGAGTGTTCCCATGTATCCAGGCGGGCAGCTGCAGGACCCGTTGTGTTTATCACAGGCGCCCCCGTTCTCACAAGCGGGGCAGGTTTCCCTGCAGCCGGGACCCCAGAAACCCTCTGGACACACTGAGGAGGAAAAGTTATCTTATTGTTGGAAAACTGTGTCCTTGTGTTGCACACTTACATCCATGTATGCTCACTCACAGTTCTCACAGTGCTCTCCATGCGTCCCAGCTTGACAGTGGCATTGTCCTGTCTCTTTGTCACATGGCGCACCAGTGCAGTTACATGGCTGGATGCAGCCAGGTCCAAACATCCCCTCTGGACACTCTGATATGCAACACACACACACACACACAGGATGGACCTTTTTCTAATTCAGGATAAGAATTACATTTCTCTGTCTTTGTCTCCTGCTGTCCTCTACCTTGCTCACATTTCTCCCCATGACGCCCAGCGGGGCATTTTCGTTGGCACGCTCCAGTCACATGATCACAGGACGCTCCAGGTGGACAGACACATTTATGCTCACAGCCGAGTCCAAAAGTACCAGTTTTACAGCCTGGACACAAAACAGAGCACACACTTCACTCATCGCGTATAACACAATGATGTTAGAACTGGAAATTACCCTCCTCTTCTTCCCTTATTACACTGTGTTCATTACACTTTATTGGCCACTGTTAGTATCAAATTCAGCAAGCCGTCTTCATGTCTAGATGCCTAAATGCTGTGAGTTGAATAGATTTTAAAGGTCTTCATGATCAAATCCATCAAGTTTATGCAAAGCATCAGCTTGTTCTTTTTTAACACCTGAGTAATTCAAATAGAGGACATGAACTTCTGGGCCAAATCCTTACTGATGGTGACCCATTTTGACAGCAGCTAGTGGATCAATCACAGGTTTCTCATTGAATAAGCTATGAAGAGGTTTCTGGCCATGGGCTGAAAATCTCTGAGCTACTTCGTTGTCAACTTTCTGCTCCATTTACGAGGAGAAAGCTCTGTTCAACCACTAACCTGCTCCTGGATAGTTGGTCCAAGTTGTTCTTGGACAACGAATTGATCCCATCCGTTATTTATGGCAAATTGCTAGTGGGCCTGGCAACAGGTAGAACCCACACATTGCCGTCCTGCATGAGACCAGGCAAGAGTCCAAAAGTTTCCCTTATTTAAATAGTCACTAGCACTGTTCCCTCTAAGCTGCGCGCCTGCGCAATTGCGCACAATAAAATTTATGCAGCGCATAAAATAAAACCCAGCGTAAACTATACATTGAGCTCAGTCATCAGTTTTTCTATTTTTCCTTTATTTAACCAGATAAAAAAACCCATTGAGATCTGGATCTCATTTTCAAGGGGGACCTGGGCAGAAATCTGCAATACGCAGCAACCTGGTTACAAAATAAAACCAATTAATACATATGCACAAATATAAAA
>CAEFZY010009779.1:0-19708 GCA_903066815.1 Brachyrhaphis roseni | reverse complement strand
TATATATATATATATATATATATATGGAAACTTTTTAAGGTAATAAACCTTAAGGCCATGACTTAATTTTATTGTTCTGCGCAAAAATTTAAAAACTGTTTTGAAGTTAAACAGGTTCTTACTTTTAAGAGCATAAAAGGGTGATTATTTTGAGTCTTGAACAGTAATGTGGTCATCATGATGCAGATGATGATAAAAAAAAAAAGTTGGCAGTGGTGGATGGCAGCGATTATCTGACTTTGATTGGATGATTGGCCGATGAATTATTCATGTATTTTCTCAATGCCAAGGCAAATATCTCTCTACTTTGGCAATAAAGCCTGAACTTGAGCTAGCATTCACACCATTCTCTCCCTCCTCCTCCTTCCTTGCCTTTTTTCCTGCATGCATCTCCCCTTCTTAGCTGAGGACCCACAGTCCTTATGCAACCAAATCAGAACCCGATTTAGAGAGATGAAGTTAAATAAACTGGGATGTGAGTCAGATCCAACTGGGGGCTCTTATGTAACAATGAGGTTACTTCATTGATGAATGCGCTTTGGAAGAGACACTGATTCTCAAGGTCTGGGTTTATTTTAATTACCAGTGGAATAAGTTTCCCTGTGAAAATCAAGTCGACTCGGTCACAAAGCGGCTGCCTTACGCCACGGTTAAAAACAGCTGGGTTTGCACAACTTTTCTAAAAAAGTTTTCCAAGGTCTTTAAGGCTATAGAAAGTTTCTACTGACATTTACAGCCATGCATAAAAGACCATCTTTCACTTCTAGATTTGTCCTGATGTCCATGTGTGGGGACAGATTATCACAGTGAGGTCCGTATGCTGAAACATGCTTCGCTTCAATGTGGGAGACATATTTAAAATGCTTTATTCATGTATTTGATGAACATATTTTGTTTTGCCTGTTGACCTTTTCCTAACTGTTTCTGTTCAGACATGAGTGTTGCAGCTGAAACTCTCAAATTCCTTTTGATTTAAAAACACAGTAGAAAGCCAAAGCTGCAAATAGGATAAAAACATCCATCAGTTCTTCCAGCCCAGGTCGGCTTCCTGGAGCTGAGCTCAGCACTGATAGCTGCCCGTCTTGTCCTGCTGCCCTGACCTCTGTCCAAACCCAGCGGATGAGGAAGTGTCAGTGGGAACCGGCCGGGTCAGGCGGGCTCTCGGTGCTGGGATCTCTGGCTCCCGGCGGCTCGGCCTACTGTACCAAGGGCTCCACATGTGTTTCCTGTTGTTTTTCAGTGCCGGCCCTCTGCACCAGAGCAGAGGCCTTTTCCTGAGGCTTTGTTTGGTGTGGCCCCTGGGAATGGCTTAAATTTAGGTGTGTTTGACAGACCCGTCTGCCCCCGCGCTCTCATGTGGGCCACAGCCAATACTGTATTTTTCTTTTTACTCTCCTCTGCTCATATTTAAAATATCAGATCTTTTCCTGCACTGCAAAAACACAGAATCTTAACAAGTTTTGTTTGTCTAATTTCTAGTGAAAATATAAAATAAAGCAAAACTAACTTGGAAGGAACTTTTCAGCAAGATATAGTCAATAATTCCTTAATATGAATAAAAGAGAACTAGTTCCACCTGCACAAGTTTTCACTCAGTACATTTTCCCCATGTTATAAGAGGAACTAATACTTTTTTTATTGAAATATTGACTCATAATAAACTCCTATATCTTGCTGAAAAGTTACTCATGATTTATTTTTGTCTTATTTCAAATGTGGTAATATATTTGAACTAGAAACTAGAAAAGACTCTTACAGGATTTTGTGTTTTTTTGCATTGAAGTCAATAATTTCTTTAGATTCATAAAAATTCACTAGTTCCATTGGCAGATTATTTCACTTATAACAAAACATTTTTCCATGTTATATTATGTAACTATGTACTTAAAGCTCTTATTTCTTGCTGAAAGGTTACTTGTAATTTAGTTTTGTCTTATTTCACGTGTACTAAGATGTTTGCAGTAGAAACTAGACCAAAACCAGTCGGCAAGGTTTTGCTGCTCTGGCTGTTTGTTTTCCTGTACAGCCTGACGTCCACATGGATCGGTGCAGCAGGACGGTCCTGCAGCTTTCAAACACAAACAGTAATGTGAGACATGACATGTTTGTTTATATTTATCCAGGACCGCAGCCTTTTCCAGAGAGTTGTTGTGTAAACCACAGCTGGGGATCGCTCTGTTATTCCTGCTTTCTCTCATGTGCTTCATTGGTCTAAACTCAATCAGGAAAACTTTATTCTGGTTCAAGCACTGACTTCACGCCGGCTCCAGAAAGGTGAAAATTTCAGCTTCAGAGATCTAACCTCAGTTGTAGAGAGAAGCAAACAAATTTCCACACTGTCTGTCAAAAAATATAAAAGTTATGTAAGAAAAAATAAGCACATCCATTTTGCTTCCATATAAAGTAACCGGTTCTGCTTCGGTCGTTTTCCATTAGTAAATCCGGCCCGGCTGTTCTCAGATTTCATCCCTACTAGCAGCACCGATCAGGGAACGGTACCGACACCATTTGATTGACAGCATTCATTGATTGGCTCATCAGTTACGTCACTGAAGTCTCCAAACAGTGTTTAGTGTTCAGCTGTGTACCGCAGAGATGCCATCTGCTATCAGAGATCTGATCAGTACAGAGGAGTTTAAATATGAGTTTAATCAGGAACAGCGCAGGAACACATGCGGTAACTTTTGCAGCAGAATGACTGTGAATTAGCAACGATGCTAGCAGTTAGCTGCTAGCTGCTCTGAAATACAGACGGTAATGAAGAAGAGAGAACTGGTGCTGCTGTGGTCAGTTTTCTAATGGAGCTGCTGTTTAGCGTTGACAGAGTAAAACACCAAAACAGTGTAAACACTAGAATAATGGTGCGTTCACACCAAATGTGTTACGAGTGTAAAAAACGTGTCCAACTCTTCAAATTCGATGTGTGTACCTTTGGTGCGTTCACACCAATCGCGTTTTGAGCGTCAAGTTTATATTCAAAGTCTCTGTGGAGCGTCAGACGCGTCAAAGGCGCAAAATGCTCCAAACTGTTAAACGCACCACAAAGGCCCTTTGCATGTAAACCTGACGCATGTGACGCTCAAAACAGAGCGTATAATGGAAAAGCTCACTACCTGGTGCAGAACCGAACCGCACATTAACCCGTTAGAGCGCGACTTGCTAAACGCTCCTAAAGACATTGTTGTCCAAAGTGCGGCTTGGGGGCCATTTGTGGCACTTTGGAAGAATTTTGTCCAACAAAACTGAGCTGTCCAATTGTTTTAGGATTTTCACTGATGAATTTGTGTCTCCATAAACAGCAAATATTTGTTTTTCTGTGATCAGTTTTGCTTTAGTTTCAGTATCATAGCAGTAAGTGAACACAAACATCCAATGACTTTTTAATCAAAAACAGACCGGACCTGAAAAATGACTGTAAGTTAGTTCTGTCTTATTTCAAATGCACTGAGATCCATTTGGTGAGATTTTGTGTTTTTGCAGTGCTCTGTACATAGGAAGCAGCAGCTCTTGTCTCTTTCTCTGACCTTCCTCAGCTGTAAAGACACCAGAAACCTGCCGCCCCCGCTCCATTAAGCAGAACACGGCTCTCTCCCGTTGGAACCCAAATGTTTTCCATTAAACCAGAGGTGCACTAATTTACAGTGCGGTGAGAAAAAACTAAAAAGAAACTGGCAGCTCAGCAGTTCCCTCCTCTTCCCCTCGGTCCCCGTCCATCGCCACCTTCTCCTCCTCCTCCCGACACGGCGCTCATCCGCCAGCGTGTGACATCACGGCGCTCATCTCCCAGCAAACGGCTAACTGTTCCCAGCAGTGAGTCAGGGTGGGATGGGGCAATGGCTTCCATATGGAGCAAACACACACACACACACACCAGCACACCCCTCCTTGTTTTTCCACTGTAGTCCGAGGAGAAACAAGAGAACTGGCACTTTATCTTTCCGATTGTATCTTTCATCTGTAGCCGGGGGGCAGCGTTCGCCCACAGCCGAGCCCGCAATCACAAATCTATCATTTTATCATCCCGGTGTAGACAGGAAGGACAGCTCATCGGCTCTCTTTTGCTCTTGCCCAGTGATTGAGGAAATGGTAACTGGATCTCGGTGCTGGGCCGCTCTCTTTCCAGCCGCCACAGGTTTGGCTTGGCGTCGGGCCAGCCGGCTGCCTGACACTCTGTAGCCTGGGAACATCCTGCCTCCTTGGCCGGACTCGCTGGAGGGGCGCACACGCCGAGCAAGACGCTCAAAATTCATTCACCTACACACAGGAAGCCACGCACCCCTTGAACTTTTCCACTTTTGTCACGTTATTACCACAAACATTTGTTTTTTGTCTTAATGTTGCAGTTTGAGTGCCAAGGAGAAACTCAGCTGCTTTACCTTCACAAGTGGAGCATTACAGCATTTGCTATAATTGCTGTAGCAAAACCTTTTGTGTTTTGAGTTATTTTTGAGGTTTGGTTATTCTGTCTCTCTTTTTTTGATGACCTCAGTCCTTCTTAGTGTTTCTAGTTATGTTTAATTCTTGCCACCCTGGATCATTGACGTCAAACTCAGTGTCATTTTGGGCCATATCAAAAATCTAAATGTTTTTAAAGCGCCGTTTGTGCCAGAATGTACTGATAAAACCAATTCAACTGTTAAAAAACAATAAGTATCTGTTTGTTTCTTAAAATTAAATCATATTGTACATCTTTTCACACTTTTCTTTTGTTTTTTTTATAGCAATCAAAATCACAGATTTTGTGGTGATAATTTAGAAATATTTGTGAGGAATGTTTCTGACATTTGTGCTAATGTATGATGTTAAACGTGACTTTTTATTAATCGCCGATCAATGACTGCAACTTGACCTCACTTATGTCCAATGTTTTTGGCCAATTTTGAGAAAATTTTGGAGTAAAAATCAGAAATAATGTGGGAATCTGTAGATTTTGTGTAAATTTTGTGTAAACTTTGAGTGAGTTTTGCTGATTTTTTGCAGAGGGCCACATAAAAAGTTATGGTGGGCCACATTTGGCCCTCAGGCCTTGAGTTTGACACGTGCCCCAGATAAATTGTTTCTTCCCTCACACCTGCAACCCTCCTCAGCCAAGATCTTTTGTTACAGTCTTCTTCAGAGGTTTTTGTGTCATTTCCTTCAGTGGTTCTCGGTGCAGCGCCCCCACAGGCGAGGAGGTGAACTGGTTTTTCAAGTAGTTTGATAGAGCAGTGTGAAAGCGAACCGCACCAGATGAAAATTTAACGTATGTTGCCATTTTGATCTCCAGTCGAACCGAGTTTACTGAACTATCAGGTGTGTTTTACAAAGTTTCATGCTTTTCTTTATTTCAAAACCTAGAAATCGAAGTAGAACAGTCGTTCTTAAAAAAACAAACAAAAATAAAACAATGACACCAACAGGAGAGGTAAAATCCGAATCTCCAAACTAGTTTTATTTCACTGGACTGAGTGTGAAAATGGCTCTTTGGATTTTATCAATCAGTGAAGTTTGTGCCTGAAATGTAAACAAAAGTTGAATGAATACTTTAGTGAGGAGCTGAGTTTGTGTCCAGCTCAGTACAGATGCATTTTCCAAGCAGCAGCATTTCCATATGGAGCTGATTTGAGATCACACACAGAACGGAGAAGGCAGGTTGTCACCGTAGGAAGAAGTTTGTGCGTGTGGTTGACTGAAGGCTGCGGAGACGTTAATGAATGTCTGCCCTTTGTTCTCCAGCATCACAGGGGCTTTATGGCCCTACTGTAACCCTTAAATCTCTGTTTCGCACCACACAAACACATGCCGCCTCTTTATATCTCAAACACAAGCCCGGGGCTCCCTCTTTCTCTCCAAACTTTGATTTATAGGCTCCAGTCTGAGTGAAAGGCAGCCAGTGGAAAAGTTTGTGTTTAGTGCAAAGGAGGAGTGTGTTTGCATCCATTTGTGGAGAGATTAAGGAAAGGGGATTTCTTCTTCAAAGTGATGCCAGTGGAAGTAGAGCTTTTGTTTGGTTGCCCTGGTTTTTTTCTGTCTTTTTCTTCCTCATTAATCATAGTTAATGTCCGTCTAATCCTTCCTGTGCTGAGCTGATTGCTGGCCAGGGGGTCATCATCAGCAGACAGAAAACATAACACCAGAAAGATGATGGGGGGAATGGAGTCGAGGAAGAAAGGTAGAGTACGAAAACTGTACTGAAGTAAGAGAAACACGACTTCAGCATAAAGTAGGCATCCAAATGTTACTCAAGTAAAAGTAAATTAGTGTTTGGTTAAAAACAATCTACTTAAACTAATCAAATTATAAATTATTTACTATTTAAAAATTACATCAGCAGGTGGACCAAAATATGAAGTGGAAATTTTGGTATTTTAAGGACAAAAATGACAATTATTAGTATTAGTAAGGAAAAAGAAATTTTTCCAAATCTGTTTCTTTGGAAATAAAACTTTTGAAACTTTAACAGAAGCTGCAGGTGTGTGTCTAAGTTTGGTGAATTTTAGGTTAAAACATGTTTGTTTTCCAGAAATTTCACTCAAGTAAGAGTAGAAATATTTCATAATAAAGTTACTCAAGTACAAAACTATGATTAAAAAAAAAAGATCATATTTCCAGTGCAGGATACTTCCTTCTTGTTTTCATAAAATGTCCTCAATGATTCCTACTCTGTAAATATTGAGGAACATAAAGAAGTAAAGTGTGGTGGTGTAATAGCGAGGAAACAGGTGAAAACAAGGCAGGCGGAGGAAAAAGCCTCTTCCAGCAATCAGAAGGGCTTAGCTACACTTTCCTCCCTCAATGAACTCCTTGTCTTGCTGAGTGGGATGTGGAAACAGCTTTTTTTTTTTAAACATCCTCCTCCCTGCTGGTGGATTTCAGATCTGGACGTTGTGTAAGTCGTACGGGGGATTTTTCCCAGAATGCAGCAGAGCTCTAGGTGCCAAAGCTGAGAACCCAGCAGAAAACATGAGGGACTTTTAATTCGCTGCTTAATCAAGCAGCACCTGCTAGGCTGCTTTTCACAAGCTTCGCTGTGAGGTAACGTTTGTCTGTTTGCCCACACGAGTGTTTACACCGAGACGAAGCTACGATGCATTTAGCGTCAACATGCTAACTGAGGCTGCTTAGGTTTTTTTCCTCATTTCTGAGTGAATTTTCTGAGTCATCCTCTCCTGGAAAGACAAGCAGCTGTCCTAAATGCTACTGAGATGACCTTCGAACTCTTCCAAGATTGATAGACAGGAAAAATGGCTTCCATAAAGAGACCTGATGATTTTCCAGTAAACTGCCAACTCCTGCATTTATAAAAGGTGCTCAAAAAGTTACTGAAGTAAAAGTGAAAAGTAGCCGACCAAGAAATGACTCAGTATTTGGTAAAAAGTCGACTCCAGTACTGAGTAACTAATCAAATTATCATTTAATATTTAAAAATTACATTATCAGACGGACCAAAATATTAGTTAAGTGGAAATTTTGGTATTTTAAGGACCAGAATAGAATAGAATTCAACTTTATTGTCATTGCACTGTCACAAGTACAAGCAACGAAATGTAGTTTGCATCTATCTTGAAGTGCTATACATGATATAGATATTTATTTACAGGTGTACAAAAGGCAAGGAGGTGTAACAGTCCGTGTTGTGTGTGTGTGTGAGGACAGTCCACATGTTATTGTTGTGTGTGGGTATAGGGGAGTGCAGTTCTTATAGTTTGTGTCAGGAGGCGTTCAGGAGCGTGACAGCTGTGGGAAAGAAGCTGTTCCGGTGCCTGGTGGTTCTGGTCCGTAGGCTTCTGTAACAAAATGACAATAATTCATATAGGTAGCAAAAAATGACAAAATTAGCCAAAAGAAAATGTTTTTCCAAATCTTATGAAAACTTATGAAACTTAAATTAGGAAGTTACTAGTCATATTTGATAAATATCACATTTTTATAACTGAAGTTAGGGTAGTTACTAGATTATGCTATAAAATGGCATAAAGCACCTTTAGAAAGTTTTGGTTGTACTGGTTCTGTTCTCAGAATCACATTTAAAGTATTTGAAACAAACTGAAGAAAAGAAAATTATCACAAGGCGGAGAAGAGGAAGAAATTATGAATGAAAGGAGGGAGTAAAAGGATCAGAGTTCAGTATCTGTTTACATTCCCTCCCTCTTTCTGGTGTGTTTACTCTTCAATAACTACTGAAAAGAAGAAGAAAGGTTAATGCGTCTGAGTTCATCAGAATGACAGATTCGCCCCGACATCTGCGAGGGGTTTGTTTTGGAACGGCTGGAGCGGCAAAAGGAAGCTTCTGTCAGAATTTTGCCCAGGATTTTGTCAGAAGCTTCCTGCAGCTCGAAATCATTCAATCACCAACACGTTTGGGACCATTTTACATCATTAGGCACGATAAAAACTGGCGAGTTTTCTTTTTCTCCACTCGTGACGACCAAATGGTGAAAATTTCTTCTGCTGGCGCGGCGTGTGAGAAACAGGATCTCGTGTCTCACGTTCGCTCGATAATGTGAGAAGACAATCGCTCGGTTCGTCCAGCTATCGATATTTGCCAGCAATTAAAGCTGGAGGAGGAAAAATAGAGATTGAAACCCCAGTGTTCCAGGAAAGCCCTCCCATGCAGCCAAAACCAAATATAACCAATTTCTTGAATTGTCACGCGTGTTGATTTATCGTCAAATACTGTCAAAGCTTGCATAACCGACATGATTTGTTCACCATTATGGTTCATTTCTAATTGTGTGGGTTTGGATTCACAGAGCAGCACTAAAATCATAAAGACTCTGCAGAGGTTACGAATATACAGGCATTAACAGAATAATTATGTCCTGACAGGAACAAGATGCAAGAAAAATCTAAAATGTCATTAATAAGTGCAGGAATGATGGAACAACAGGTTGATTTGGTGATTTTCTGTTAACACATTAAGACATCTGAAATGAGATTATGACCAGTCAAAAATACATCTTTATATATCTGAATTAAGAATTAATGTCGATCAATTCCCTAACTGAAAATGCAAATTTTTAAAAATCATTTTCTTTATTGTTTTATTAAAACTTCCAAATGTTATGTAAATCTGTGACGTTTTGACTGTAGCCAGAATACTAAATCAAGATATCAGTAATATTGTGATATCTCAAATAGAAAAGCTGTCTAATTAAAGAAAAATAATTTATTTGTTGATATCTCATAAGGAATTATTATCAAAATTATAATTCCAGATATCACTAATTTAGTTTTACCAAGTCATTATATCTGTGATTTAATTTACACCAGTCAAATTTATTGTAATTAGTCATAACAAAAAGTGAGATATCTCAAATTTACTTTATGACTAGTCATAAATTAATATCTAAAATATGTGTCAGATAGTAATTCATTACAGATATCTTGAATTAAAGCTTCTGGTCAGAATGTAATCAGAGATATTTCATATTTTAGGCCCACTGAAGATAGAAAAAAAGGAAGAGGACATTTCCGCTAAAAACTCCTTTAATGTCAGAAATTTTCTAGGAAAAAAACAGAAATTTCTGAGCTTGAAAATTCAAAAATATGCTTGAGAAAACTGAAAAGTAGAGGTCGATCTCAGAGATTTTCTAAAAAAAAAAAAAAAAAGGAAATTTTTTAATTTTAAGTCAAAAATTTACCAAATATTTACTCCTTTTTTGCT
The DNA here is from genome assembly GCA_903066815.1 of Brachyrhaphis roseni. Classification (NCBI taxonomy): domain Eukaryota; kingdom Metazoa; phylum Chordata; class Actinopteri; order Cyprinodontiformes; family Poeciliidae; genus Brachyrhaphis; species Brachyrhaphis roseni. Next base: position 10,062 of record CAEFZY010009779.1, on the reverse strand, counting down.
AGACACTTTTTGAGATTAAGCTCAAAATGTCAGAGTTTTTTCTTGCAAATTTTAAACTTTTCAAACTCAGAAATGCCCTTGCTTTATTTTTACAAGAAAATGTATCTTTTTTTGGGCAGAAACTGATAATTTCAGTTTCTGAAAAGCTATAATTTCTATCTGCAACGGCCGTAGTATGCGGTCATAATTTTGTCTGGTCACAATATAATTAGAGATATCTTAATTTACTAATACGTCTAGTCATAAACCAATTTCAGATATGTAAGTGAGTTGACACTGATTTTATGTTAGGATGGCCTGCCTTACCCAGTAGACTCCATGGCTCTATGGGAAATGGAAAGTGTCAGGGCGTTATGAACCAGCATGAGGCTCCACAGAGAGACAGACTGATGATTCATCCCAAACCACAGCAAATATCTTTCTCCTCCATCTCAGTCAGAGATACACACTTAAATCAACCTTCACACACACACACATATTCATCCTGTGGAAATTCCCTCATCATCACTCCCGTTGTGATAATAATTGTTATGTCCAACATTACCATAGTAATGTTAGCAAACACTATCAGATCTGCCAAACTCCACGAAAGATAAAACTGATGGCGAATGCTTGGCGGCGATGCCATCAATCTGCCTCCATTTGCTGAAACGAACCATCAGGGAGGCGGCTGTGGGATTTAGTGACTGTAGAGTTTATGATAAAGTACAGATAAAAGTTAGGAGTCAAAGATTAAAACAGCATTGCAGTCGCATTTGATTGCTTGTAATAGCCGGATCTGACGAGACTGAAATGGGAAATGTTTATTTCAGGAACGTTTTGCATCACAGCACTCTGTATTTGAGAAATATTTGTGTTTTGCTGGTATTGGACCACTGTTGCAACACTGCAAAAACGCAAAATCTAAGTATTTTTGTTTTATTTGCAGTGCAGATATTTTGACTTACAAGTAATGTTTCAGCAAGACATCAAGCTCATTTTAAGTCAAGTTCCACAAAAAGTACTAGTTCCATTTATAACAAGACATTTTTCTCATATTATGAAAAAATCTGCATGTTGATCAAATACTTTTTAATCAATATCAAGGAACTATTGAGTCCATAAAATTAATAAAATGTTTAATTCTTCACAAGTCATTTTTTGCAAGTCCCAGTTTGAGTTTGAGTGACTCAGCAATCAAAATTCAAATTACTTTGTTTCTAATAATCTTTCATGAAACCTTTGCTTTATGTCTTTAGAAGGCCGCTGTATTGTGATATATAAGGAACGATTATTAGCTAAATCTGTTAAATAAAAAATACAAAATGATTTTCTTTAATTGTAACTGTATTTTTCTCCCAAAAAGTTATTTTCTTACAAACTGAAACATCATTCAATACAATCTTTTATGATAAAAGAAAAAAATATGGCTGTGAATTAAAAAATAAAAACTTTTCCTTTTGCTAACAACATATGCAGATGGATATAAATAAAATAAAGCGAAACCAATTCTAAATCAAAATTAAAAACATAATTTAAATCAAACAAAAATGATTCAGACATAAAAACATTTTCTCTGTTAATCTGCCGACATGCTCACTGGCACCGCCATTATTGCGCCGCGCGTCGCACTTGTGTCACATGGCGTTGCATCAGGGAAATTAATAACATACAGCAAGCCTGCGATTACACAAAGAAGACATTGTCAACAACAACAACAACAAAAAACATGACAAATACAAGATTGTAAAGTTGAGTTCAGCCCCCAACCAGTGGTTTCTGGATGGTAAGTCAACAACTGAAAACTTGTCTTATATTAACTTGGTGACAAAATTTAGCTGTCTGGATTTTTTTAGGCAGTTGGAATGTCTTTAAAAACAGTTGAGACCCAACTAGAAGCATGAAAATGTGAAAAAGTCAATTTTGCATAATAGGTCTCCTTGAAATCCTGTTTTGGAAATTTTAATCTTTTTGAAATCATCATGGTGTTTCTATTGTAACTGTGCAGTGATTGAATAAAAAGAAATCTTTAATTTTTGAACCAGTCTAATCCAGACCTCTCCGTTAATCACTTCTACTCATTTAATTTTCATCAAATGAAATCTTTTCTCACAACTCAAATGTTTTGACCTCACCAGCTTTAAAACTGAACCCTGGTTTTAACATCCATCCTTTCTCCATACCTATGATTGGGCGCCATGTTTATAGAAGTACAACACTAGACTTGTTGCGCGTTTTTGTCTTCATTTCCATTAATGTAGTCTTTTTCTCAGATGTGCTCTGGACTATACCTCTTACAGGCTTGTACGATGTTAACAAAAACACTTCAACCACATTCACAGTCTTGGCAGCTTGGATTTATGACATTTGTTTCGATCTGTAACCTTTGTACAACCACAAGCCTTCAGTGTTAGCGATGCGGTCACCAGAATACACTGAGGGAACCTCCATGTATTTCACAGGAGAAGCCAAACCTTTTGCTAACCACAGTCACCTTATTTCTTCATTTGGTGAGTTTCCAGATCTTGGCTGTAGCTCAACACTGGAGTGACATTTCGCAACAGCATTTACAGCGGCGCAGCGGCTAAATCTGCAGAAACGCAAGACTCCGATATTGTTGATACGTCGAGCTTGAGCAACAGCGCCGCAACGTTCAAGGGTGAAGATAAACAGACGTGGAGCTCTATACACATTCCTGCATAAAAGCGCACATATGCACACGGGCCGCTAGCATTCCTCCAGCATGAAAGTGCTTTCATGTTTACAGCAGAACAAACAGAGCAGGGCTTCACCTCCTGTGTTTATCTGCAAAATGCTGGTTTCCATGACTGCCTCCCCTCGCAGCAGCTAGAAACAAAACATTTGCTTGGAAGGATTAGAGTTTGACAAGCAGGAAGCATAAAAGAAACATAATGAGGCATGTTTCTAATCATTTTTATATATCATTAGCAGCAATAGAGGCAGTTTCTTACAAATAGGGAATATGTATCAACTGAAACTGTCAAACAGGCAACTACAGCTAAAAGCGAAACGTTGCGTCATCCTGCAGCTGAGATTAATTACATTTCATACTTTTCTAATTCAGCTAGAAAAACACTTCTTTGCTGATGAGGTTTCAATCATAGGTGTTGTCATTTTTAAACTTTGGCTTCTGAAAAAGGTGAAGGAAGTTTTCTTGCACTGCAAAAACAAAGTCTTGGCAAGGGATTTTCTTCTAGTTTTTAGTGCAATATCTTAGTACACTTGAAATAAGTCAAAATTAACTTACAAGTAACTGTTTAGTAAGACATCGGACCTTGTTCTATGTCAATAACTCCTTAATATTGACGTAAAAAACTACTGGATTCACTGACAGATCTTTTAAAAAGACATTTCTTCCCATGTTATAAGTGAAGTAATCAGGTAATTGGATTAGAACTGTGTTGCTAGGTAACGGGCTGGCGTTGCTAGGTAACGATCGTTAAATAATCTGCCAGTGGAACTTGTACTTTTTCATCAATATTAAGCAGTTACTGACTTAAAACAATCCCTATGTTGTGCCTAAAAGTTACTTTGAAGTTTTATCTTATTTCAGATTCATTTATGTCGAGGTTGAGATATTTTAAAATACCAGTTAGAATATAAATTTAATAAAACACAATAAGACGATGTCGACTGGGAATCATGTGAGTGTGTGGACGCATGTTGAGGTTGAACGGTATTGCGCCTCGACTGGGAGGAATAGTTGGACTAAAGCAGCTAACCTCCAAGTGCAATAAATATCTTCTTTGCCACTAAACATATTGAGGCAGTTGGGCTTATAAAGAAACAAGTAAAATGTTTATAAACCAACAAGAAAATGAAAATCAGCTCCACAACATGACCAAACAATAACAATGGTCACATATGTGACGTCAGTGCCGCATTATTTGTTGCAGACTTCATGCGTTTCCGCTGAGGGTGCATTCACACCAGCCCTTTAGTTCACTTTAATCCAACTTTAGTTCAGTTGTCTAGAAAGTCCAGTTCTTTTGGAGAGATGTGTGAACTCTGGTCCACCTAATAGCCTCGGTCTCGGTTCGGCTGATACGGTTCGAATGCATGTGAACGCCAGGTGGATTGGAGACCGCTCCAAAAGCAGGAAACAGACTATAGTGCAGGGCATTCTGGGTAAATATAACCAAAGGAAAGGTCTTGCACTAGCAGGAGAAATGATTCTTAGTCTTTTAACAAAGACAAAAGAGAAATCCGGGCTGCACAGTGGCGCAGTTGGTAGCACTGTTGCCTTGCAGCAAGAAGGTCCTGGGTTTGATTCCCGGCCCAGGGTCTTTCTGCACGGAGTTTGCATGTTCTCCCTGTGCATGCATGGGTTCTCTCCAGGTACTCCGGCTTCCTCCCACAGTCCAAAAACATAACTGTCAGGTTAATTGATCTCTCTAAATTCTCCCTAGGTGTGATTGTGTGTGTGTGCATGGTTGTTTGTCCTGTCTGTCTTGTCTGTCGCCTGCGACAGACTGGCGACCTGTCCAGGGTGAAGCCCACCTCTTGCCCGGAACGTAGCTGGAGATACCAGCACCTCCAAACCCCACTAGGGACAAGGGTGTAAAGAAAATGGATGGATGGAAGGAAAAGAGAAATCCTACAATTGGTAAAAGTGACGCTACTACATGTTTGGTTACATTTTGTGAAGGAGGCGGTTGCACCCATTGTCTTCTTTAGAGGTTTTTGTGTTGTGTCCTTCTCTGGTTCTTGGTGCAGCGCCACCACCGGTGAGGAAGGGAACAGGTTTGTCATTTAGTTTGGATCGTTTCTTACAGAACAGTGTGAAAGCAAACCGCTGCGGCTGGAAAATGTAACAAATGCTGCAATACTCGGTTTATCAGATAGCCGGCTACGTGTGGACGACGCCCAAGTCTGTTGGACTATCAGGTATGAAATAATGAGTCCAAACTAGCATCTCTGTTCTGGGAAAGTTCTGCTCTCTATCAGCCAGCGGATGTAGTTCACAAATAGAAATTGTTGACATAGTAAGCACATCTTCATGGTTTTTATTTATAGATGTGTGTGTACAGTGCTTATTTGTTGGACAGCCGTCTAGCCAGCTCTCGCCTCGCTCCATTTACCATCAGCCCCCCAAATGAAATAAAGAACACATGGACGTTTTCCCCCCGTCGCTGCTTAAAAAACAAAGTTTCCTTGATGACATCTCTGCCTGTCTTTCTTCTACGCTGCTCCCATCGCTAATCGTAGTCCTGGACCAAGCAATGCCAATCGACCTCAAAATTCCATTCGGAAAAGAAAAGAAAACCAAAATAAACAAACGATGAGATAAAAAAGGAGAGAAGAAAGCAGAGAAACAACATTTGCGTGCGCGGCAGTGATGGGAGGGCAAACTCTGTGCCAACTGTGTTATGGTTGGCAAACCTTGAAGTGCCTGATCAGCGTTGAAGAGGGAGGGAGGAAAAACAGCAAAGCGACATATAGTGCGGTCACCAATCCCTGTGTGTTTGAACTGTGGGAGAATTTCATGTGGTTGCAATTTTCTTATTAAAGTAATGGGGGTCTATCAGTGTGCAGGAATTACAGATGGAGGTGAAGGGGGTCTGGAGGGAAAGCTGAACACCAGCTGCTGCTGTTAGTGTCAGAGGACGTGTGTATGTTCATTTACAGTAACGCTGAAGCTACTATGTGTTAGAAGATATTCACCGCATAATGAGCCGGTAATAATGGCACTTTGGGCAAAGTGTGCAGCAATTTGGTCTGGGTGTGAAAAATGGAGTCCTTGAGTTCCCCTTAAATTTCACAGCAAAATAATTTGACATTTGATCGTATTTATAAGGAAGGGGATTAGGGCCACTAAAAACCAACTGATTTGTCAAAATCCAAATAAAACACCAAAACTTTTTAGGTGTTATGTTATTAGTCCATTAAAATAATCACATTACTGTTTCTTCCCTACTATAGGGTTTGTAAATCTGTACTTTATCCAGCCTGGAAGTTTGTCCCAAATTTGCTTGGCAGATTTGAGTTTTAAGACTAAATTTTAATAATAGAGCATAATCTGTTTCTGGACAATTATGATTCTGAGAAAAACAAGCCAGAACTCTGAGCTGAACACCAGAATTTAGGGGGGGAAAAAATGTCAGAATTCTGAGGAAAAAAGTCAAAATTCTGACATTAAAGTCAGAATTCTGAGGGAAAAAGTCGGAATTCTGAGGACAAAAGTGAAACTTTGGAGAAAAAAGAAGTCTGAGAATTCTATTCTAAAACTTAAGTCAGAATTCTGAAAAAAATCTGAGAAAGTAGAAATTTGGAGAAAAAAGGTGAAACTTCTGATAAATAAAAAGTCACAATTCAGGGAAAAAAAGTCAAAATTCTGAGAGCAAGAAATCAGAATACCAACATTAAAGCAGGAATTCATTTATAAGAAGACATTTTCCAATTGTCATTGAAAAAATAATCTGCTAATAGTAATTTTTGAAAAGCAATTACTGACTTAAAACAACCTCATATGTGACACTGAAAAGCTACTGGTAAGTTAGTTTTGTCTCATTTCAAGTGCATTAAAATATTTGCACAAAAACTAGACAAAAATACTTGGTCAGATTTTGTTTTCCGGTGTTTTTGTCTCCAAAGCTGCTGTCAGCCACATTCAAAGCTGGAACAGATCAGACGTTATTGATTGAAGTGTTTTGGCATGACAATCTCGTATGAAACTTATATGTACTTGGCCGTACTTCAGGAGTAAACGCACATTAGGCACGGCTCAATATTTATTCAAACCCTGGATGAAGATCTGTGGGGAAACTACACACGAGTGGAAACAATAAAACGGGAATTTGTTGATTAATTTCTAGCTTAAAGCATTCTTCTGTATTTTTAGCCAAAGCAAAGCGTGGATCAGTGTCAGTGTTTGCTTTATTCTTGTTCCAGTAAAACTGTGGTATGATGCAATTATTATGTTCATGAAGATATTAGTAATGCAAACAGAGACCAACTGATATGTGAGGGGGAAGAAAGTTGAGAGAGGGAGCAGGCAGGCAGAAGAAAACAATAGAGGAATGTTTATGTTTCCATGCTATACATCAAATTCCCCTTTCATTACTGAAACCCAGATATTTGCAAAATTTTCACACATCCTTCATAAAGCTGCGCGGTTTTGGTTTACCCTCACCAAGATAGGGTTTCTCTCTCCTGGCTGCGTGTGGATGGGGTCTCAGACCTCAGCAGGATTAGCGGTCACAGCGCTTTGCCAAGGAGGTGAAAGAATGGGAGGGTGAGTGTTTCACTTCCAAAGCCCCAGAACAACAAAAAAAGAGAAAATCTTGTGAAAAAAACCAAAATGAATGTCATTCCACTTTAATGAAGATGAGTTTTTAATTAGCTCCAGTTGGGATTGAACGGTTGTCAGGGGACACCGGGGTCATTCGGTTTACTGTACCTTACATGGTTATGTCGAACGCCGTTGGTTTCAACCGCACAGAAATAACCAATTACAAAGTTTACACAACAGAGAGAGGAGGAATAGGAAGAAGGAAGAAAACATGGCTGGAAAGATGGTAGATGGGATCCACGCCATCTTAGTAGCAATGCATAGCCATGGCTTCAAGACCAGCAAAAAGAAAATATGTGAAAAGTGCGAGAAAAAGATACATGAACAAAATGGCTGCTGTCAGGATCGACCTGTATGAGACGGAGAAGAAAAATATGTCTGAGGATGTGGACAAACTGCCTCCGATCTCAAGTTAATGTTTACCTGTTGAACATGAAGAGTGCGTACCATTTGGAGGAACTTTACGGCCTGAAATCTGTGTGTAAACGGATTCGTAAGGGACGTGCGAACTCTTCGTGTAAATAAAAAGGTTCTGGTGACTGGCAGGGTAAGCACATGTAGTAACACACGCATGTCCACTTTAGCTAGCCATAAAAGCTGCAATAGCTGAGCTAATTTGGCTAGTTCTGCAGTAAATACTACAGCAAATATCAGTGATATTTATCTTAATATTACACAGAGCTGGTTAATCAAAGTTGTAATGACGTAATAGCTGTAATGTACTTATACTGTTCATAAATAAGATAGGAATGAGGCAAGAGCTAGTCCCAAACTTGTGGCTTGTTTACTGTTGTCATGGCAACTGTCATGACATTTAGCTATGGATGCCTACCAAGATGGCTGTCAGATACAAAGTTCCTGGAAGAACTGTGCATTACTAACTCATATTTGGATGCTGTGCAGCTGGAAGTAGTTTTGCTTTAGGTTTTAATGCTTTCAGAAAGTTGTTATGATGCGTAACCATAGTAACAATTTTTATTTTATAACGGGGACCAGGTGATCAGCATCTCTAAAGCTTAAATAATTCATAAACTACAATCCCAAACCTCAGAAGAGTTTGATGAGGCTTCATGAATGAGAAAAAACAGGAAGTCTGAATCATCTCTTCCACAGGAAAGCATCATATCCCCTACTCTATCATCTCTCTGCCTGGTCAACATACTGGACTCAACAACTATCAGATCCCTGCAGAAATAAGCAACTTAGCATTTGACTCAGGTCTGTTGAACCAAATTGTACGTTTAAAGGTTTCAGGACAGGACTGATTAGTGTTGGAGGCTCTAAAATGCATATTATAATTCAGATAGAAGCATATTCATCTGCTAGGACGGCCCAGTCAAAGATCTGACCTAAATCCAATTGTGGAAAGAGACTCTACATTTGATCTGATTGATCTTGAGGTGTTTTGCTGAGCAGAATGGGCAAAAACTAGTGGAGACTTACCCCAAGACACTTGCAGCCCTCCAATTATTAAAAGAAAAACTTCAGAAAAAAATAAAAACAAATGTAATTTCATATTAATGACAATAAGTTTTTAATTTGCTCCAGTGGGGTTTGAACAGTTGACACCAAGGTCAGCCAGCTCACTATCCCTAAAGGCCCATGTCAAACATCATTGGTTATAAAAACATGAAAATCCCTGCGGTTGTAATTACAGCGTTTACACAACAGGGGAAGAAGGGATGAGAAGAAAATGGAGAAGAAAGGCTGGTTGGATGGTGGTGTGGAGAAAAGCAGGGAGGGTTTGTGTCTTTCGTCTGGATGGAAGCCAAAGGAAGGCTTGGCAAACCTTGCAGGATTTCTGCGGGTAGATGTCTTTTCAAACGGAGACACTGAGAGATGAGATGTGCTGACCTATATTCACATCTTTACACTTCGGGCTGCGGTTGGAAACCTAAAGCAGAGTTTGGTTTGCAACATCCAAGTTAGTCCTGCATGTCCGCGATGTTGGTGTTTTATGCAGCTGACAGTAATCCGTGTCTCGTCTTGCTTGCATTAAGCAAATCCTGCAGTTGCTTTGGTTCCCAGGCTGAGTTTGACTTGTCACTCCAGCAGAGATTTCTTACCCTCTCCTCTGTGGCGGCTTTGATAATGTTTGAAAAGAGAGACATGTTTCATTTGATCATTTCATTAACTGTAATCTGCAACTGCTAGTGGTTGGTATGAGAGACCCTTCAAACATCAACCCACAGAAATGTACTTCGCCGAATGGGTTTGCATTCTAAACTTACAGTAAAAACTCAAGTCTTTATCAACTAGAAGTGGAACAAATTATCCAACATTTATGATTTGTAAAGCCAAGGCAAAATGTATTGACAATCTGATAATTTAGTGCTTTACAGGAAAATAAAGAAAGGTAAGGAAATTTTTAAGTAAGACTGGAGGACCCATAACCTATCCACTTATAGTTATATATATATAAGATGTGTAATATCTTATATTACTGTGTAATATACCATACTCTGAGCCAGGAGGAGCATATTAGTGATGAAAGAAGCTAGTTAGCTTCTGTTCTAGCTAGCTTCTGTTCTATCTATCCATCCATCCATCCATCCATCAAGAAATTTGTCAAGTTATTTATCAAGTTATTTATCAGGCTAGCTAGCTGTTGATCACGTTATTTCTCTGTCTAGCTAGCTATTGATCACGTTATTTGTCTGTTTAGCTAGCTGTTGATCACGTTATTTGTCTGTTTAGCTAGCTGTTGATCACGTTATTTCTCTGTCTAGCTAGCTATTGATCACGTTATTTGTCTGTTTAGCTAGCTGTTG
>CAEFZY010009778.1:0-24057 GCA_903066815.1 Brachyrhaphis roseni | reverse complement strand
GTCTTCATCTTCCTCCTGAGCAAGGAGACGTGTTACGTTACATTGAACTTGCGTCTTCCTCTACACATATATTCCACCTGTCTCACTTTTACCTTTTCTGCTCGAGCGCCCCTGGTGGCCGTTAGAAAAAAATGCATAAATAAGCTGCATCATTGTATAAGCCGCAGGGCTGAAAGCGTGAGACAAAAGTCGCGGCTTATAGTCCGGAAATTACGGTATGTGTCTAAGAGTCCTCAGACCCTGATTCAGAGCCATTTCTTGGAGGAAAGTCAACCAAAAATTAAACAACCAAAACAAACTGAAAAAGAAATGCACTAATAAGAGAAGTAAAACCACTTAAACTAAGAGGGTAAGAAACAGATGCAAATTCCACTAAGAATCAAAGAGAAGCTAAACCAACAATACATTGGGAACACAATTAACCATCAAATTTCTGCAAACACAAAAACTATCTAGATGAAAGTAAAACAATTTGACCAGCATTAAAAGGGACACATACATAAACATCCACAATAATGTGCAAAAAGTAGCTTAAGGAGTGGAAACAACTACTCAGCTTTTTCCTCTTGCTTTCATTTCAAACGGGGACAGATCATTTATTTCTTACATGTTCTTCTGGAATGCTTCCTGATTATACTGTACTGGAAGGAAAAGTGATGAAGTTGTGATAAATGAAAATCTTATCTTGCAGGGTTTGATGTTTTGAATCAGCTTATGAAGCAATGGCAATTTAATTTTACACATGACTTGAAAGAACGGTTTAGCTGCGGGTGAAATCCCAAACTCTGCAAAAGGGGACGTTTTAAAAAAAAAAAAAATTTATTATGTTCACAAAACTACTGATCCATGTCACAATTATCACGTCTTTTCAGTGAAGAAAAGTTATCTGAAGAATCTCCAGCAACTACAAAATGCTGTGGCAGAAATATTAATGCAGCTGAAATAGGCACTTTCCTTTAAGGCCAAAAATGACTCTGATTAATGTGAACCCTTACATTGTGAAAATGTCTCTTTTTTTATATCAAATAAATGAATAAAGTACAAACCCAATAAAACACGGCTGTTTTGTCTTTTGATATTATATCTTCCTATTGCATGGTATATTCTGAAACTGACAGAAAAGTCAAAGCAGTGTTCCAGGAAACATAAATCCAACCATAACATTAAAATACACTGTGCATAGAAAACTAAGATAAGGGGTTACTGCCATTGTTCCTCATCTTGTAACTCAACAGTTTCTGTATTTATTACAGATTTATGAATCTACAAAAAATGGCAATTTTAACCATATTTACCCATCTTTAGTCATGATGAAAACCCCTTCATTAGAAAAGAAATTTGACAACAAATATATTATCCACCGCTAGATATTTCATACCAACCATTATTTTGGTCGACACATAGTCTACATGAAGGAAATGTGACTCTAGTAAACAACAAACTATAAGCTGGAGGTTGTAGTTGTTGCATGTTTTTTTTTTTTTTTTTTTTTTTTTCTTTCTGGTCTGATAAGGATTCATAATCTGTCAAATATCATTTAATTTGATGTTGCAGTTCACATTGTCTTCATATTCAATCCCTGAATATATCACTATGGATATTGTTTTTAATCAGATATAAAGTTGAAAATAACTAATCCTCAAAAACAAATGGCAAATGGCCTCCACTTGAAAGCACTTTATCAAGTCCAGTGTCACCAGCTCCTAAAATTACCAACATTAATTTCAAATCCAGTAAAGTGACTGAAATCTTTACTATTAATTAAAGATTTTAAGATACCAATAAACATTAATATTAATACATTTTTAGCTAGTTTTCAATGATACATTAATATAGCACGTTATTCCAACTGCAGTAACACTGGTTTATTTTTTTCATTATACATAAACCAAAAACATCAAGTTATACATGATTCAGTAAAACATAACATTGTAAAGTTATGGTACTTTGATCTTCATATTTAGAGAATCTCATACAAGCCAATGTCAAGTTTTTAACAAGCAAAAAGTGAGATGTCTTTGAGATGTATAATGGACTAAGATACTGAACTGAAAAAAATAAAAGGCAGATTTATTTAAAAAACTTTCATAATGATGTATGTACCAACTTGTGGTAAAAGAGTGGATTTTAATTCAAGGAGAATTATGTTTTCTTTTCAGAAAGGTTAAACACTGAATAAACCTTTTCACCTGGAAAGGAGGTGCTGGGCTTCATTAAATATTTAAAGGAACATGTCTCTGTTTATCACATCCCTTTAAGTATGCTGCCCCTGTCTTGTTACATCTGTGTTTTCGAATGAACTACAACAATATGCATGGTAGTGACAACACTGCTGCTTCTCTTGGGCTTTCTATGTGCTAAATTTTTTTCTGGAAGTCTGATGTAGGCAAAATGCTGCTTGCCGTGATGAAAACGTCTGCATCTCAGTGGATTCAAGATGGATGATAAGGTTTAAAAGGATTGTATTTTGACATGTCAATGATGGAAAACCAAACATAAAAGACTCAATAGTAATTTATTCTTTACAAATGTTTATTTTTTTCTATCTTTTCAATTTAATAAATTAGCTACTTGTAATGTTTGAATACAGAACAAAATAAATTTTGAATTTCATATTTTTTCTGCATTTGAGGCTTATTTAAAATCATTTTTATCTTTTGTTTTTTGATTTTTCTTTCTTTGAAAATAAAAAGAGAAGAAATTATGGTACTTCTCACGTTGATCCACTTAGTCAATCCATTTAGAAGAAGCAAGGAGAAAAGCTTGGCTGTAAAATGAGGTCATGGAAGATGGAACATGCATGGAGCAGTGTTGTCTTAAAACGGTTTTGTGTACCTCTGTGTATTGCAAAGCCAAAAGAACATGGATTTGCAAAAAGTGTTTATCAGGGATAAAGAAGAGAATGTTTATTTTTCCACTGATCCTCATGCATTTTTCAAATCATCTGGTTGGGTTTTTGCTGCCTAAAGGTTCAGGAGTGCAGAACTCTCCTAATCCTTTTAAATTCTTCATTCAGCTAAGAAAAAAAAACTAACTAGCAAACTAGGAATACAATAAACTTTCTGAAATAGAAGAAGTCAGACATCACAACAAATCCATTTTAGTAAATTGTAATCAATTAACTCTCCAGACGCATACAATGGCAAGTGTTAAGTGACATTATGTTATGTTGAAGGTTTTAACTGAAGAGAATCCAGTGGTTCACTGATTGTGTCTAGAGTAATTACACATTTGCTTAAGCTGCTTTCACAGCGTCCTATCTTTCCTAGTGTGCTAGCATACTAAAATACATGTGTTGCATGAGTACTAACATGAGGAAATTAAAGGGAAATTAAAAGGAACAGTGTGTGTGTAACATCATATATTTAATGCAAATGTTGTGCTTTTAATGCAATCTTATTCTGAAAAATTATTTTTGACCTTTGCTAAGAGTGGGATTCATTGTGTTCAGCTGCGTTAGGCTTTGTGATAGAGTGGAAGAAAGAGCTGATTTGGTGGAATGAGTTTGCCATTAATTTTATTGGAAAAACTAAAAATCTATTGCAACATAAAACCCAAACAGACCAGTAGGGAACCATCTGCTTGGCGCGTACCTGCGTGGCTCGTCCCTCCAGCCCTGAGGCCTGATGGCAAACAAGGCCTTTGGCAGTCCCTCCAATCCCAGTCCAGACAGGGCGGGTCCAACGACAAACCACATGTGACTCGGCCCAGCCTGACCCGCTGCCCAGGCTGCCCGGAAAATCAGCTCAGCCTCTTCCAGGGAGGAGTACAGCAGACGGACCTGGAGGTGAATGAAAAGACAGAGGGGTTCAGGTGGTGGCCATAACCAATAGGGTAATAGAGTGTAGCATCAACTAAAATGAAGCATGGTGATAGATGCAGGTTGAGCGACTGGATCCCATTTTAATCATCAGTGTTTCTTTCTTTTTTACTTGGTTCCATGACCTTTTATATATTTCTTTCACAATTATACATTTTCTTTATTTATACATCAGTGTTACATGGCATCTAACAGATTTCTTACCTTTGTTAAGTTTATTTTTAGCTAAATTAGCTGTACTTTAAAAATGAAGAATCTTGTTCTGATTGCATTTTTATTTTCCATTCATGCGTTATTAAAAAAAAAAGGGAGGATAAATGAATCTGTGCGAGTCTGACTGTGGGTGTGTGTGTGTGTGTGTGTGTGTTTAGGGGTGGGGAGTTTATGAGAGTCCTTGAGATGATTGCTCAGAGGAAGCACTTGAGGAAAATGTGTGCCACCATTTCAGAAGACAATGAATGAGGGTATAAAAACTCAAATCAGTCAACACTGGAATATGGAATACCAGCAGTAATAGCAGCAGGCGTGTGGCGTTTGAATCACATGCTGCATGTTTACTGCTGTGACTCACGTCAGAGAAGATGGCCGGATGACGCCGATCCTCCTACTCAGCTGACAGCGGATAGGATCAAGGTTGGCATGAGGTCTACATAGACGTTCAATACCTATCACAAACCTCCAGCAGTCAGCACACATTCAGTCTTTTACATAGAAAATCTTTATCTCCTGAGGTAAAAATGATCTGTTTTTTCCTCTTGTAAATTGTTGGTTTGCTCTAATATTTGAAGAAAGATGTTTGCTGCTACAAACAACCCACAAAACTCTTTTTTTCTTTAAATATCGTCATCACTTTGTCAGAACAGGCGTCCATTTTTTTTAAAGCATGGGTATCCCATTATGGATTTCTTTAGACAATTGTGAGTCTTCATATTGTACTTTGACAAAGCTTAACTGTCTTAATCACATTAGAAATCTGCATCCACATATAGAGAAGACATCGTGCTGGTTTCACTACACCTTTGATTTAAATCTGTGCTGTTGAAATGTAGGTTTTGTTATTTAAAGTTATTACTGAGAGACTGACAATGCTCCAAACCTTTTTTAAGTCTATCCATCCATTGTGTGGTTTTCTCCAATGGAGACAGTCAAGTTAATAGCTTGATTTTGCCTTGATTATCTCTTGGCTTGCTTAGCTTTAGTACCCATATTCCATACTTTAGCTAGTTTGTTTTTGTTGCTTAACTTATCTTAATAAAAATGTTACGTTTTTGGGACCAAGTAAGTGCTTCTCTTTCATCATGTCTATATAAAGTCATAATAACTTGGTAAATGATATTGTGTGTGCTACTGTCTTGTAAAAGTTGGTTGTAACTTTTACAAGTTACAAGTGGTTGTTTTTCTTTCCTTCTTTGGTTATCAATATAATTTGCATACTGTTTTATTAGAAGTTATTATACAGAGGTGTTGTTCTTCTTTAATCAGTTCATCTTTCATCATTTATTCATTATCCAGCCAGTACATTTTCTCCTTTTTTCCCATTCTGTATCCTGTCTGATTCCATTACACAAAGACAAAATGAGAAAAGAAATAGTCCAGAAGCCTGTAATAATCTCAAATCTCTTTTGAAATATATCTAATTCCATTCCTCGGCTCAGAGAATTTGGGTTGGTACGAACCTATGATGATTTAAGAAGCTTTCAGGATGTGTAATTTGAATAACATTAGACTATGGTTAGAAGTAAACTTCTAAGCAATCAAATTCAAGAGTAAAACAAAGGAATAAATATGCATTCTGCAGCTGGTTCCTATTTACAATGTGTGTTTTGTCATTCATTTTGTGTTCTGGTTCTGTAATGATAATCTTAAGTGAGGCATGCAGAGGAAAACCAGCATGCCTGCTGCCTTGCTTACCCGTCACAGTACTGAGATACAAATCATCAAGCAATGCCTGCCGTATGCTAATTAGCAACAGCAAGCTCTGAAGTAAAATAAATGGCCCATCCAGTGCTGCACCCTCCTGAGTGCTTTAGATTATGAACATAACACGAACCATCAATACATTCATATTAACAGGGTTTTCAGAGGTTATAGGTCTGTCTATGTTTTTCAGGAGAACGACATTTTTTGGGTGAATCAACGCAAGCTAATTCTAATTTGAGGTGTATATAATAAATACAGTCTTCAAATACCAATTTAAATACACTAATGTGTAAAGAAAGAATCAGGTACAGTAATAAAGTAGTATAAAAGTGACAAGAAACGTTTTAAGGAGAAAAGTCACAAAGTCTCTGCAAGACACAAATCTTTTTATTGCCACATCAGAGCAGAGGAACCAAATGAAATCAATAATTCTAGTACTGACTGGGTTACAGAGAGTATGTGTGAAGATAATTTAATACTTTCTTATTGCAGAGCTTTTAGAAGACACCTGAACAATTCACAGATTAAATTTCAGAACAAGCTACCCATTTCACAATTGAAAGATAGAAAATCAATATATGTTTTTTCAAAACTCTTATGAGCTGCATTTCAAATGAAAATAAATATTAAAAAATATAGTAGAATGGACATGCTGAATTTTTCTAAACATAAAAAAACAGCATTTGGAGGTAAAAACCTATGTTGACATCTTAGTTAGTTTGTCGGATGAAGGCAACACAAAGTCAGGGCAAGAAAAAAAAAAAAGCAACTTTTGACAGAGCAATGTTTTCTTGAAGATTAATTCTTATGATTTGTGCATAGCTCAGTCAAAGGAACCCACAAGCTACAATCACTTTAACCACTTTATTTCTCACACATTTATGAACACATTTCTTAATCTGCTCATTTTATGTACTGTAATCACAATGCAGATTACATAACATATATGCAGATGCAAACAGATTGCAGTTGCCACCAATGCAGCAAGAAACATAAAACCTTCACAGGGAGAAAAAGATTTTTTTTTTCACTAAGAGTTAAATAAATCAAGGTACTTAAAGCAGTAGGAGAAAATCAGGATCAAAAACATTCTGAATGTGTTTCTAAATCAACAGATGATCTGGGTTGTGTTAATGCAGCACTATTACGAAAGCAAGTGGATTGACTCATCCCTTAAAGTATTTCACTCAAAAATAAAAATGCAATTTGCGACGTTCCTTAGCTGTGTGTTCAGGACTATCGTCTTGCCTGGCATTCCACACTCATTTCATCTCAGTATTCTTATCAAGAAACTCTGAGTACATTTTTCTATTGATCTTTAATCAACAGATTTTATAACTATAACTATTTTAACACTATATTGTAAGACAGCCCACACCATGATGTTCCCACCTACAAATGTAATTGTAGGAAGTTTTGTTTCTGGTGTAATGTCCAGAACTATTCTTCCTCCTAACCTGGTGTAAGAAATGTCATCGAAAGATTTCAGCTTTAGTCTCATCTTAAGAGGTTATATTCTCTAAGTGTCTTGCTGGTTTGTCCATATCTTGGGCATCAAAATATTAACAAGCCTCGTCATGTTTTTTTTTTTTTTTTTTTCTTTAGCAGTGGACGAAAGAAAAACCAGACCACAGTTCTCAGACCACAGTAAGTGGTCTGAGAGCCATAGCATTTCATGGATGGAAAACTGTACATACTAACCCTAGTATTGACTGATATTGACTTGCACATACAAGTAAAGCTTTTAGATATTCTCCTTTTATACTTCCATGAAAACATGTGTCTTTACTTCCAATTGAGGGATACTGGCAATGTGCAAGCTCATCAAGAACTGTATTTACTTTTCTTAGACCGATAAAGAAACTCTTGTTTGCACAAATTTAACAGCAGCAGTTGGTAAAAATAGATTGGTGACTTTCCCTAAGAATAGCTTACAGTTGTTAACTTTTTCTGTCATGGCCAATATACTTCATATAGCATCCATCAACAAAAGCTGCTTCCAAAATTTCAAGGTAAACAGAGAAAAAATTGATATTTTTTCCAAGGACATGCACATTCATACAGTTGTTGAAAATACCAAATTCAAATTGATGATGCTGACACAGGAAACAGGAAGACAAAAGCCTGAGAGCAAAGGAGGTCAGATAGGCAAAAACAGGCATGTTTTTGGAGAACTTCCAAAAACACAATCCATCCATCATGGTCAGATTTTTATTTATTCTTGTTATTGAGGAGGTGGGTCTCTGAGGGGGAAGTAGCAAAGAATAATTCAGCTGCCAGAGAAATTGCTTAAGCAGGTATTTAGAAGAATGCCAGTAGAATGTCAGCTGCTGACATTTTTCTAAATAATGTCTAATTTTGACTCTTGGATTCAATATTCTGAATATTGTGACAACAACAAAAAATAAGCAAACATATTTTAAAAGAAGTAGCATATGTCTGAAGAGTCAAAGAGCTGTAGAGTCAAAAATAATCTGACACATCAAAATCACTTTTATGTCCCCCGTTTAACACGTCACATCACTTTCAGTATAATTACATAATGTTCTCCCTTTGCTCCAGCTGCCCTTGCTGTCTTTCTTTCATTTTTTTCCAGACTTATCTTTACGAAGGTCATTTACTGTAATATCAGCCAAAAAAAAGTGAGAGCCAGGATGGAATATAAATTAAACTGGTAAAGCATTAAAGAGAGAGGTCATCTCAGGTAACTTTGACTCATGCAGAGATGAGAATTAGAAAAGAGAAGGGTGGGGAAAAAACTGCAACATGAGATTCCTTTCTTCCCTCCTTCCATGAATAAGACAACGGTAAGGTCAGGCAAAATGTTTCTTCAACCATTACTCCTCACAAGTACGCGCATTCTGTGCATTTACTTTAAACATTAGTCTCCCATAATCTTTTAAAGGTAAGAAAAAGTCTTTGGGTAGGAATATAGAAACAGTCTGACGCCAAATTTATATTAGATTCCATTTTTGGACCGAACCACAAAACTGCAAAACAAGAATGATTCTAAATCTAAGTTTAAATATTTATAATACTACACATTCATAGAAGCCCTGAAAAATCTTCCAATAAATATTAGACATATGTCCCTAGAAGCAGTTGTGTCAGCAGTGGGGCATGGTGACAATCTGCAATATGTTTTGCTTATAAAAAATATAAATCTATAGCTTCGCAAAATCACAGGCAAACTTTAGTGTTATGACTTGCTCCAGGTGTGACTGTGAAATTAGAATGATCAAAAATTAACACAACTATACTCCATTGGGGTTAAATGAATGAGAGGTGGTGAGCAGTCTTAACAGATCACCACTTATATTTGCATAATGATTGGAGAAATTAATGGGTTCGTTAGAAAATTAGGACTCGTTTTACTGACATTTACAAAAATTCTCAGTTGGGCCATTAATGACATAAGCAATCAGGCGTGGTAACCTCACCGTTCTGATTTGTGAGACGAGGTCAAATTGATCAACTTCAGGTTAATTCTCTTTGAATGCTACATCTACAATACTGTCAAAATATAACAAGTCTGTAACAGCTGGTACAAAAATCACAACAATGGACAGTTGCATGAAATATCAAGAAAATAACTTATCTTTACTATTTTGCCAGTAAAGAAATTATATATTTGTCAGGTTTATCTTTTGGAGTTTGTGTATGCATTTTATGATTTTTATGTACACGTGTGCATGAACATGTGTGCATACGAGTTTAACAACAGGGAAACGAGTGAGTTTTCTTTGGAGAGAAGAGGGGGCTCAACAACAAAAAAAAATGGTTACGAGACACTGGTCTACATTGAGGAAGATGGGGACATTTAATTCTTAGATACTTACTTCTACTGTTGTTTCACAGAAATTAGATTGTTTTTTTATCCACCTTCTTTACAAGGGCTTTAAGGCACACTCAGATAAGTGGCAGGTGTTGCTGGAACCCCATTTTGTTCAATTGATATGAGCTAAGATTAACCATTTTGCCCTTGCCTTACATCTCTATCAAAAGTGGAATTTGTGTTTCCCATCACTTACCTGGGCTTCATTGTCTTTGAGGAGTCGTTTGGTGCGAGCCCCGCCGGGGTCGTCTGTCACATTAAGAACCACCACGCTCTTCCTTTCCCAGCCAATGAAGGAGCCATCTGTCATACCCTCCACCATGGCCAGGAAGTCCTCGTAGCCATGGTGACGGGTGGTGACAACAGAGAACGAAGTCCAGTCATATTCTTCAAGGACTTCGAAGATTACCTCAAGTTGGAGCATTGTAGAGCAAGTGAACTGAAGGTAGATTGAGCCGCTCTCCTGTAAGCAGAGAGAATGAATTCATGAAGCACAAATAAAATGTTTACATTTCACATATAACTTCAGTTCATTAAATACCAGAAAAGTTATTGCTTTCCATTGAACTCCAGGTGCTCACAATAAACTGAGAGTTTATAAAGTGGTGTGCCATCCAGCTATACTGAATATGTATGGAATAAGATTTAGCATATTTATTCAGCGGATCTGCAGGCAAAATCACACTTTTCCCATTCATTTCAGCTCTCTTTCTGCGTTGTGTCTGACTGGTTTAAATCTAAGAGGGGCAGGCTCAGAGGAATGACGCAGCCTGTCAAAACAAGCTTTGGCTTTTAAAAGAAAGCTTTCAAGCATGAATGAAAGAAACAGTGATGGCCTTCCTCTCTGCCACTGCAGTCATATTTAATGTTAGTAGATGAGATGCTCACTGTGTGAAAAAAAAATTAAAAATCACTGTGTGATGCTCACTGTGCAAAAATACAGTGACTTTTCTGCCACTGTATTTTTGTCGAAACAAGAGCAAAGTTTTAAGAAGTCAAAATGCATATTCGGAGATGGTTGGAGTGAATGTAAGTTTATGCGGGAAAATAAAATATGTTTCTTTTCTTCCAAGCATTGCACTTTCAAATACTGTATGAATTATAATCTTTTTGCTGGAAGTTGAGAGAATATCTGTAAATTAGTAATCAGTGCTCTGCATCTGTGCGTACATGTGGATGATCAAAGGGAATGACGCCAGGGAATAACATTCCATCGTCTCATGCCGTCAGGGCTCACCTCCAGTTATGATGCACTGAAGTATATCAGATATCAAACCAGCAGACTGGCTCCCAGTGTAAGTGTGTTTGCTTTTCTTAACCTGCCATAGAAAAGGTTTTATAGGAAACTTGCTAGGAGTGCATTCTGCAGCTGAAGACTAAAGACTGTTTCAGAGTTCTTCAGTAAGATGAAGCTAAAATAAAATCACTAGCACCCTTGAGTACTCACCAGAAACAATGAATGACTAACGTTGCGCCCCAAGTCACCGTTTTAGAAAATGTATTGCTACAAGGTCTATTTATTCTTGATATGCTTCAAAATAGGAAACAAAATGGTGATTCATCATCCCAACATTGTGATCACTGATGTACTTTTGTTACATTATAGCAACATTATTCCTATTCCTTAAGCCTTTCCACATTTTGTCACATTACTAACCTTAGCGTACTTTATTTGAAATTTATGTGACAGACCAACAAAAGGAATCATAGTGTTATAAGAGAAAAGAATTTCTTGTAAGATTTTTTCAAATTGAATTCTATGCTGTGTGCAATGCCCCTTATTCTGAAATTCCTGAATAAAATCCAGTGCAACTAACTGCCATGAAAAGGACTAACTAGTTAACAGTGTGGCTATGTATTCTAAGAAAAATGTTCCACTTTGCAATTTTGCACAGCTTTTTAGTGGTCTGTTTCAGAAAATCCCAATGAAATAACTTTAAATTTGTAGTTGGACTGGGACAAAGTAAAGGGGATGAATACATTTGCAAGGCACTGAAAAATGATCTAGCTGCTTTCCTAATGTCAAAGTGAAAGGACATTTGTATGTGCGTTGTTATTCTTTAAAGAAAAAGTTAGCTCTTAGTGAAAAATAGGAAACTGGCAGCCTGGAGCAGGAGGGTCTGAAAATGAAATGACTTTTATTCATGAATTCTAATATTTTGTTGCTTTAAAAACAGTTTCCAGTGGTGTGTTCAACAGATTATGTAGAAAAGCGTGGTTCATAGATGCATCTTTTGTTTCATATTTTGCTTCTTCTCATTTTTTGTCATTCCTTTTTAGATTCTGTGTCACTTGCCCGGGAGAGCATGTTGTGTAATCATGCTGATTCAGTTCAGATTTGATCACTTATAGTTAAACCAGAAAACAAAATGCAAGATATTATTCCACTGCACACCAACCTCAAGTATTGCCTGATTTTTGATTCCTCGTTTGACTCATTTTTAAACTTTTATTTACTTGGGAAGATATGACTCTTGAGAGTTTAAGCCTTTTAAAAAAAACAGATTCTGAGAGTTGAAGCAAAAGGAAAGATAATCTAAAGCCAGAGCTAGTCTCTATGCTGGATACAGCAGGTTTCTCAGCTATTTTTCTAAGACAGTTCTTACACCACATCTCAAATGATGGCTGCTCTGATACATGGTGGGGCCAGTAACCATTTAGAAATATGACCCCAAATTAAAATACCTATGAATGACTTCAAAATATCAATAATCTCCAAGCCAAGTTTATTTAAAAAGTACTTTGAAACAAGCAAGCACTGACCAAAGAGCTAAACACATTATCAAAAATATTGGGTTGAAAGCCAAACCAAAGCGGTAGGTCTTGAGAGTGGATTGAGTACTGGCTAGATAAGAGACCTTTGTAATCTCCAACAGCAACTATCCCATGATTTGGAGCCACCTCAGCAAAAGTCCAATCCTCTCTGAGCTTCCTGTGTGTGTCCTCAGCATTCTTAGCTACAGATAGTCGGCTAATCTGCGTGACTGAGACGTGAAGGCACATGTGAGAGGTCAGAGAGGGATTCTAAAATGTCAGGTGGTGTGTGCAAAGAGGATGCTCATTTAACAACACAGAATCTCCGTAGTTTTCAGTAGACAATAAGTAGAGAACTTGACTACTTGACTACTCTCTACAATAAGTAGAGAACTTATTGTCTACTGAACAGGTATTGTCAACCTGTTTTGACAATACATCACTGATTGTCAAAACAGGTACACAGCTTCCTGAAGGTGGGAACCAGTTGATGCTTCACAAGCACAAAACATCCTGTGTTCATTTCACACTTGAACATGTCAGAAACAAAGCAGCAAAAAATTCTAATATGAAGTGGGTGAAATGAATAGCACCCATTTCAAATCATCAGCCTTGTTTGTGTTCATTTCAGTGTACAAATACATATTCAGTAAAAGAGTTAGCAAAACAATTCCCGCCTTATTTTTTTTATTTTTTTTAGGTTAAGGTGCAATATGTTAAAAGGTTAATGATACCTGCATGACGTAATGTCTCATGTCACTTCAAAGTATCTTCACCTCCTGCTGTAAACAAATCTGCTTAATCAATGAATAATTTAAGATCCTGTTAGCTTGGTGCCAGGTTTACTGTATTAACTAAAACAGCAACCAAGTCATGAAAGAATTATAACCTATCATGCTGTCAAGGTGATCTGTTTAAAACAGTCTGGCCCACTCACTTAATATCACACCTGCCATTGCTGTACTGCTTTGTTAGATGGATTGCTGATTGTGACCTATTCTCAACATATAAGCAATCAATTTATAAACAATTGTGTTGATTTATTTTTTTTAATTCTCAAACAGGTTGAATATTATGAATATCCTTACCAATGTATCTTTCTGCTCAGTGATTTTGATGCTGACCTGTCAAGAAATAGCAACAACTGAAACTAAAGTCATCCTGAGAAAGATATTGCATTGCCCCTCTTCATCGCACATTCCTGATAAGATCAAAGCAGAATGTCTTCCTAAAAGAAGTTGACACTGTAGATTTTAATCCGAGATAAATTAGAGATTGCTCACTGCACTTCAATTTCTGCTGTCAGACGATATAGAGGATTTAATATCCATAACAGTGCAGGCCTAATGAATTTGTCATCCCTAAAGCTGAAATGTGCATTTTTGCAATAAGCAGAAACTGTGATTTTGTAATGAAAAGCTTTGTAACAAGATACCTCAGCATTAAAGGTCTCACTGAGCCACTCTTTGCAATTATTTGAATTTTCCTTTTCCATTTCCCAATCCGATTGGATTTTCCCATGGTTAATTCCTAAATTAACCATGATGCTCTACCTGCTCCTGTTGAACAGCAAACAAACAAACTTGTAGGTTAGGCATAACATGAGGTACATATTCCTCATAAGACAAATTTTTTAAAACTATTTTTGGTCAAAAAATCCTAATAAATAAAGTTAACAAAAAAGCTAGCTATGTTAACTATTATTGCAATTATTGGATTGTAGTTATAGATTTTCTAACCTGATTTGGCTGCAAAAAATAAAAACTCAAAAAATCAAAATATTTTGACTGTTCAAACCACTAATATATTTTTTTCATCCAGTAAGTGGTAAAACATTTACTCTTTTAATAACAAGAATGTTCTTCCCACTTTTACGACAAAGTTAAAGGTTAGAGGCTGATTACTACCACTTAGATTACCTAGATTACCGTATCTACATAATATACCACGTCTTCTTTTACATGTTTTTGTGCTCCTCAAACGAAATAATGTATAGATTTTTAGACTGCATGTATCTAGATTTAATGCTGAAGTACACAAAGTACATTGATAGAAAATATGATTTCTTCTGATTTAAAAGGTAATATTGTTCCCCCTCAAAGACTGACATTGTTTTATTAAAATTCCTGTACATTTTATCTCCATTAAATTTCCCATTTACATATAGACCACAACTTCAAAGTGTTGTGTAACTGAAATCTGCTCAAGAAGGCGGAAAACGTGTTCATATGTTTTAATTTTTACATTCTATCTTGTGTTTCACAGACAGTTCTTTCTTTGGTTGCGATGAAAGAAATGATGATGCAATAACAAGTAACTCATTTTTACCTGTGGCTCTCGGCCTAGACTGGCTCCTCCCCCGACAGCAACAACAGGAACTCCAGTCTGAGCGGAAACAAACTCCAGCATTGGGGCTAAAGGTGCACGGTTTGGCGGGGGTGGTCTCTCCTCCTCAAACACCAAACCCTGAGTTAAACAAAGGTTGCATAAGGTGAAATATTAGGTGAAGCATCTTTCAGTAACTCAGAATGCACATCTATTTAGAATCAAACATAATGTAAGGTGAAAAAGTGTGTGTCTTGTGTCCTGTGCCTACCTGTAGAGGTGTAGTGGCCAGCAGCTCACACAGCTGCAGCAGCAATGTGCCTGGACTGCTCTCATTCACTGCCAGGTAGATGACATTTGCTTGACCTGATGGTGTCATCACCGTCTCCGTGGAAAGTGCTGCCAGCGACAGGTATGTTGAAGAGGACAAAGAGGCCATGGCCACAACTCCTGCAAGTGAGGCTGTATCTGTCACCCCCCTTCCGCCTCCGCCGCCTCCTCCTCCCGGACCGTTTCCCAGACCAGACCCGAGACCCGGCTCGCCAGCCCCCGCGCCTCCCACCACCGCCGTCTCCGGGAGCAGGGAGGAGCCAGAGTGGACTACGGCTATGTTGATACCACCCGAGTCCCTCTCTCTCTCCCGGGGCCGGAGCAGCAGGGGGGGCGAGGGGCGTGCGGGCCCCGTGCAGGCCAGGATAGCCAGTAGCAGTGAGAGGGTGGGCCTTGGGGCCACCATGGGGTAAAGGGAGGGCCAGTGGTGGTTGTCTGATGGGGTTTTGGCAGGTAAGGCCAGGTGGGGTGGAGGGATTCTGTGTAAAGGATGACACCTCTTGAGGAGAAGGGAAGGTAATGGTGGCAGGGGCCTGGCAGCCTACAGTGCTTCACCTGATATGGAGCGGAGACCCTGCAGAGGAAGAATGAAGCAGAATGATTAAAACTGTGACTAGCTATGTTTCAATCTGATTGTCATGTGAATTTTAAGCAAACTTTTAAAATGTCACAAAATAGAAATTACATATTGGGGGTGCTTCCATCTGTTTTGGATCAATTCAACCTGGCTAAACAAAGCATAATTTCATCAGATGTTGAGGTGCATCACTGTAATAGACATAATGCAGAGTTTGCAAATTAGCAGGCACCACTCATTTAAAAAAAATAAATTAAGAGCCATACCCTCCATGTGGGAGGTTCAGACATGATGATTATTTTGGGCAAATGTGTTTCTACCTCAAATGAGTGTAAAAAAGAAACTTTTTTTGTGAAATTGGGGAAGTTATTTTTGAACTTTACCATTCCGTCAACCTTTTCTAATGTGATACTTCAAAATGCATTTAAAAACCTTTGATGGAAACACGACTACTCTTTGAAGGCTATTTATCTTCTTGAACCACAAAACAGTTTCTAATTGCCACTTCTAAAAATGCAGGAACTCCTGTGTTATTCCTAGACAGACAAATGGTTTATGTGGGAGTAATAAAGCAGTTATTTTTTTAGTGCATTAGGTGGCACAGACTAAAACCCATTCATCTGTGTTTGTATTTTGACACCACTTACTTTACAAACAAAGAATGTTTCAGTCAGGAAGAAAACATACTTTTCAGGAACATTTTGAATTTTGTTCAAGCAAATATCTGCTAACAAATACATTTTAAATGACTCTTCACACCCTGGCCATGGTCTCTTCCAGCTGCTGCCATCAGGCAAGAGATACAGAGCAATAAAAACCAGGACAAATCGCCTAAAAAACAGTTTCTACTCGATGGCAATCAAGGCACTAAATTCAAAGGCATAACAACTTCTGTTCTTGACATCACTGTTAAATGAAATTCTGTTTACTCTGTGACACCTCCAGATGCGGCAACTATATTCTGATGTTATCCATTTCTTTCTCTTTGTACTATTTTATTCCTTTTCTTTTATGTATATATGTATAGTGTATATTATGCACCTCAACTCGAGTTAAGCACAATCTAATCTCGTTGTAATCTATGGATGACAATGACAAATAAATCTTATCTATAACTGGAAACATAATTATGAAAAAAAAAAAAACTTTTAACTTTATTCCTTAGGATGCAATCTAAATCAAAATGAAGATACTTTGGGTCATTTCTATACACTGATGAAGTTTAAACCATTAGCCTTACTACATGCAAAGACTGTTGGTAAATCTTATTCAATTTAAATTTAATTTTGGATAAAAGTATAAAAGTTATGAAATGTCTTGTTTTCACAATCTGGAAACTAAGACCTATGAATTGTAATCTTTATAAGTGTACGTATCAGCTTTTCTACTCACGGTGAAAATCTTCCCAAAATCAATGTTTTTTTTGCCGTCTCAATCCAGCACAGACTGAATTTGTGCTGCTTTATGACAGCACAGGCATGGTTTCAGAGAAACAATGACAATAAACACTGAAGACACACAGAGCTGAGACACAGAGGAAGACCTACAGGCAAGAAAGGTAGAGCAGATAAACAGTGAGTTCAGGAAAGAGAGATTTGAAGAACAGAGTGTAGGTGCAGTCACACATAAACAGCAAAGATCTGCATTTGTATAAGGAAAAACAAAACACAAAAAAAACAGTGAAAATATCAAGAACTGCAAAATGTATGAAGGTGCTAGGCACTTACAGTATGTCTTATAAATACAACAGAGACACAAAAAAACAACAATAAAAAAACAAGCACTACATTTATGAGACTCCAAAGATGTCCCTTCTCTTCAGGATAAGGATTCCTGGCCATGAGAGGTTGTTTGGTCATTATGCTTAAAAGTGCACAAAGTTCAAATCTTTCTACTGGGCTCAAACACTAAACAAAATTAGAACTACAAACAGAGAACTGCTCAAGTAACGTTCTGCAAGCACTAGTGTGGAAGTAAAGACAAAAAAAGACTTCAGTGAGTAAAGAAGTCAGAAAGCTCGTGATTTTAACAGTCAGTTGCATTTTGTAATATGAAGTCAGAAAAAGACATGAGATGTAAGAAGCAATTTAAAAGAAAACCATTTTCAACATGTCAACGCATGTCAGCAGTTTCTTCAGACTACAAGACAGAAAAATACTTTCAGCTGATAACAGAAGGGACTTTTGAGTCCTGTCTGACATGGAGCATGCTAACCTTGGAAAACATTTCAATATCTCAGAATTAGGGTAAAGACCACTTAAAAATATAAACTCAAAGTGTTCAACTTTATTAATAAAAGTGGCATATGAGACGCTTACATAGATTGTATGTAATACTACAAATTCATCAGACATTAGCTTATAGAACAGAGAAGAACGTCATGAAATACTCGTATCACAAAAACTGTTAGGAGTGTAATAATTGTTGACTAAAATATTTCAAGTGTTCTGAACCTGTATGCCATGGTTCAGAACACCATGGACATAGAAGTATTCTGTGCATACTTCTATGTCCATACTTCATGGACATAGAAGTATGCAGAGAGTATGCACAGAATTGATTTATTTTGCACAGAATATACACAGAGTTCTGTGGATACTCTGTGCATACTTGCAGAGTAAGAATACTCTGTGCATACAGAGTATGAGACTCTGTATGTACAGAGTCTCATACCAGCAAATGCTCACACTGGACACTAATGCTCAAAATGCTAAAGGTCATAGAATGATGGAAGCACAGTAAAAAAGAGGGGAAAAAAGAAAACATGGATATATAGCCATTTATATTGTCATTAAAATATTTACTATTATTACCACCATTGCAAAATATTTCTAAAATATTTGTGACTTTTCCAAAAAGGAGGAAATTGTCAACAAGATGGCAGGGATGGAGCATAACTTAGGGAGCTATTCAAGTTATTAATTCAAAATTCCTAAATTATTTTTACATCACTACATATATCACAAGGCTAGAGAAAATTGCAATCTCAGTTTTTTATAATATCATGCAAACCTAGAACAGAGTATAATGCAGTGAAAAACATCAAAGCCATGACTGGAACAACACTGAAAACTGTTAGACTTTTTAGGCGATGACATAACAGTTTTTGAACAGTTTAAAATTTGTTCCCATCACAGACAAGATAAAATTGTTGTTTTATGGAAGGCTTTGTTGAGCAAGAAAGCTCATCAAACTTGATGGATTAGAGCAAAGAATGCAAATTAATCAAAGCTTGAATAATCTTCAGATTAAAAATGAGCAGCTTCCTTATTTTTGGCGTCAGTGTCACAAAATGAAAAATGCATTGAAGATTGCAAGGAAAGCCTCTGTAATGTGAGTCATACCTGTTAGTATTATTACCAGTGATTAGTCATGTTGTTGGCCTAAGCTGCCCTGTCTGTGCAAGCTCAAGCTGCTGACTCTCACATTTATTGGATATAACAATGATGAGATGCCTTCTGGGACAGTCATGCCAGCTGGGAAGGTACTGGCATGACTGTAGTCATTTCTGCTTGCATGTTCATTTGGGAAATGTTGCAGTTAAAACACAAGTAATCATTTTTATGCCTGTTTGTTTAAATCCTGCAGGGGGAATACATTTAAAGTTGATTTATGAATTTATTAAAAATGCAATCAATGTTCTCAATATGACAAGAATGTATTATTTGACATATGTGACTTTTTATGGATAATACAAATGTGAAAATAGAAAATAAATATTGCTTTTTTTATATCTGAGTCTGGTTGCTATATTGTCTTTCTCTCCATGTGCACTGACCTACTTTCCAAAAATCATTGTTAAAATCTCAGCTCCTTTTATGCTTTCTTATCTTTTCACAGGACAAGATTATCTTCTGTGTATTGATTAAAGTTAACAAGTGTGCTGCTGACAGTTTGAAGCGCAGCACTTCTCTCTGCTGCTTCTTCTTGAAACATAAATTACACTTTTCAAAGCTGAACACATCCTCACAGAATAATTGTTTTCCTCGTCTTACAATGTGTACAAATAAAATAAAATAAAACAAAATAAATGTATTCAAATACACAATTGTGAAGATGTTTCTTTCATCTCATTGGTTTTCAGTGAAAAGTTAGAAGAAACTGAACTATTTTTTTTTGCTCACTAAGGAGACAGACGTTAGAGAATAGATTTAATCTACCAGAAAAGCTAGAATTACACTTGCAGAGAGTTCTTGAAAAAAACACTTGGACTTCAGAAATGTGAGAAACGTCCTGAAATAAGAGACAGAGCAACCATTTCAGCCAAATTAACAAAACAATCTTAGTTTTACCGTTTTATTGAAAATGCGTTCATTTTAGTGGGTCTAAGATATTCTCCATTTTCCCCCACACATCAATAGTTAAACCACGTTTAAGATCTGTCATCAGTATGCAGCCCGTTATCCATCTAATATAACAACTTCAAAACCTTATGAAACCTTTTAAATGACTAACTGTAGCTTGTAGCAGTACAAGCTACCACTGTATTAGTGATAGCTTGCTAGCGAGCCACCGTGTTGTGTAACAGTTTTAAGACATTTAATGTTTCTTTACACTTTGCTTCCAATGATGCGTCATCACTGTCTGACTGTTTCTGAAAGTCTTCCAGTTTTTTTCTACAGATTGTGACTCAGTTCAGTCCAGTATGTTAGTATTTTACAAGAATTGTTATCCCACTTAATTCTGAAAAGTTAATCATCCAGGCATAAAAGGCTCCTGAGCTCCAGGTGAATCAGTGTTATGACACATAAGAGACAGCCAACTTTAAATCGACTCTTTAGACTCTCTTGTTAGTAGCAGCCTGTCAAACTGACAATAGCAACGACTAAGAGAAAACAAGGTGAATCCCAAAGAGCTTTCAATTGAAAAGATGGCATATAAACCATTAAATTCAAAATTATTCACACTGCTGTCAGATTTAGATTTTAAATTATTTTCATTATAAAGTGTGCTTATTATAGTGACATGTATTGGCAGATCAAAAGGAAATAGCACAATGTAAAAGGCGTATCAATTATTGCTTTTTTTAAATAAGTATGTATTTTAATTTTTCTGAAAAATTACGTGAAAATTTTGGGTAACTCCGTCTTGTCAAAACTGCATCCAGTCAGGAGGGTCATCCTGATAAAACTAAAATTACTTCAAATCTAAATCTGTCAGGGGTTTGAATAATTTCAATTCTTACTATTGATGATCAGCTGAAGGGCTATTAAACTTTCAGCTTCTATGTCATATGTGTTTGTATTTTTCTTGCTATTTTTTTAAAGCCTCACTTTTATTTTTACCTTCTCTTTTTTAAGTGACAAGTCCTTCGGTCTCTACTTATCCACTTTGCTCTTTTTGAAACATGCCAACATGCTTCCATGGTAAGCCTCGATAGAAAATGAGTAAAAACGAGGTTGCCCAGTAATCTTCTATGTCTTGACCCACTTCAGTAAAAAAAAAAAAAAGAAAAAAGGACCACCTCATGAGTATAAACCGATGAGATCCAATTCAGTGCTCACAATGTGCTCTCCCCTTTGAAGAAGAACTTTGAAAAACTTTCAGAATGCCTGAGGAATTATTGATCAAAACCTCTTAAAAAGTTTTAAAGAAAGTTCTGCTTCTTGCAAGTAAAATAAAGTGAGTACAATTTTGGGTGGTTCAAAAACATTTGACCTGAAATATATTACCTTACATTACTAAATTGAGGACACGTAATGCTGTTATTGTATAAGCTTTAAATGCTCGAATTAAAGTCCTTTTGCTGATATTGACATAGAACAAGCAATATTCTACCCAGCATACTCTTCAAACTCTGCTGTCAAATTCCACCAACCTGTCCATAACTTCAGATGCTGATTTTATTTTTTCTTTCTTTATTGGAAGCCACCACACGTGTGTAGGTGTGCTACGTTAACATGTTGCTGTTTGCATTTTGTAGACATGACCACAGCGAACATAATAGAGCAGAGAATTGCCGCTAAATTATTTTCAAAGGCTTCTTATTCATTAAATAAAATATGAGTTTGCCAATTGTCCTTTTTAATAGTAATAAAAAAGACAACTCTACCAGTTACATTTATACACTTTAATACATGATTTCATAAAGGAAAGAGTTGAAATGGCAACATTTCTTGTAAGTAAATATTCTGAAATTAGAGGTTGAGTATTTTGACAATATTTTGAATAAAAAAAATCTAGTTAGTAACAACATGTCACTGTCAGATCTTTGTAATACCTACATGTACAGCAACATTATGTGTAGAATGTCATTCATTTGCATATTTTTGCGGTTTTGTTATATTTGTGGTTTCACTAAAATTCCATATAAGACAAACAATCACAGAAACTCATTGATCACATTGATTAGCTGAGATTCCAATCATTGTTCTTAATTCAACTGCCAGTCTAATTAAGCAACAACCAGGTTAGTCACACTTTAATGAGCCAGAATGTGAGAGGTTAGTTGGTGTTTACCTCAATAATGAGTCATGCAAGTGCAGATGAGTAATTCAGTACAGTGGACTTTCACTACAGGATTTCAGAAAATATAAATTGAGCAACAAACCAAGCAACATAATGTTTTTTTTTTAAGCCATGCCATCTCCATGCGTTTGTAAAATGTAAAATGTAAAATTGTCTCAAGTGTCTGATGTGGCAATACAGACAGTGCAGCCAACTGGATGGAGGACTCAGGACAAAAATACAGAAATCACTTATCTTTGCTGAATATGAGATCCATAAAATTTCTTGCCATCAACATCCATTTGGATTAGACTCCCATGAAGAATGCCAAGACAGAAAGCTTTGCCATATTAAAGCTCACATTTATGAATGATCATAGCTTTTCAAAGAGGATATAGAATCACTCTGGTTGCATGCAAGATATGGCTAGCTGGTAGACTCGGGCTCATTACAAGTCTGTCGACCTGGGGATCCTTTTTGGCAAGCATAGTGGGTGATGTAGCAGTTCTGCAGAAAACACAGTTGGCACTCGAAAGATAATTTTAATGGAATGCCATATGGTTTTTACAAGAACTTGGCTCAAAATCATCACAGAAGAAATATTCCTATTTCATCCTGCTCTGATCATCTTTACAAATAGATTTGATGAGTTTATTTTATTATTACCAAATTTTCTTGAATTTGTTGTGGTTTCTCAGTCAGTTGAGAAATATTTCTGCATCCAAACAGACATTGGATGATGAAATTTGAATTAAAAAATCAACTACAAACAGTCAAAAGGACTCTAATGAGATGTTTTATGTGATGTATGAGATATGTGTTCGCATACAAGCTTCTTTTCGAGATTGTAAGATTTAATCTTATTGACCACTTTGAAACTTAGCATGACGTTTTTGACAAACAACGTCATGCTGTTGCTGCTGAAGACATTTGATTTCACAGAAAGATCTTACTGTTCAACTTCAAAACATTACTTTGTATAACCTGCATTAGAAAAGCATCTGTCACTATTTATGTCAGTATCACTATTGTAATTCAGTGTGGAAAATCTACAACAAACAGCCTTGTTGGTTTTGAATTTATTAAAACCCACATGTGAATTAAACTATTGTTAGAAAAACAAACATCCTACACAACGAGCCTCAGGGGGATTGAGAATAAGAAACTCTGTCAAAGCTTCTGCTTGTTAGGTTGATCTCTAGCATATTGCACATTTAATGTAGAAGTGTTCATTTTGTTTGCTCTCGTTGTCGAGCTGTTAATGTATCATTGATCGTCAGTCAGTTTGCATTTGACTGAGAAGCAGGGGGATGCACCTAACCTGCAGGCAAATCGGCAACTGAGAGAAAATCTCTTGAAAGCCAGTCAAACTGCATAAAACTGATTTTTTTTAAATTCACAGGACAACTGTTCTGCAAAAACACAGCTTTCAAATACTAATTCAGTTCGTGCACATTTTTTTTTTTCTTTTTCATGTCTGCTCTGGTGCTTTATATGCATGCGTGTGGGGGTGCATATGTGTGTGTGACCAAAGAACACATTGTGTTTAACACAGCTGGAATGGGAACACATTGTGTCCGGTATTGTGTGCTAGCAGGATTTTAAATGGTAAGAGAAAATGGCCACCATGCATACTTTTTCTACAGCACTTTGAAGAACGAAAAGGAAAAAAAGAATCGCAATAATGCAATAAGCAAAGAATGCAAGAAAGCTGTTAGACAGACTGTATTTATGGTGATCAATATTTTAATGTTCTGTGCCGTTTTATTATTCATTTGTTTTCATTAAGCATTGCAAGTATATGACTTCATTCAGCTATTTTCTGTTTATCTATGTAAGCCACCATTTAAAGCATAGCACTTGCTTTGGAAATGTGTATTTTATTTATTTAGTAAAAGAAATATATTTTTGACAATCAAGATGCTACTTTGGGGCAAAGTTCTCTTAAGCAAATAAATAATAATAATTATATATATATATATATACAGTACAGACCAAAAGTTTGGACACACCTTCTCATTCAATTGACAGCATTCAATTGAATGAGAA
>CAEFZY010009773.1:0-46525 GCA_903066815.1 Brachyrhaphis roseni | reverse complement strand
AGATCCATGAACGAGATGTAGCAAATATGAACGGGAAGCCACCCAGTGGCTGAAATAAATTACTACATTTAAAACACTTTAATAAAGTGTCTTTCTAAGACACTTTAAAACATATATAAGGCGCACCGGATTATAAGGCGCACTGTCGGCTTTTGAGAAAATCGAAGGCTTTTAGGTGCGCCTTATAGTGTGGAAAATACGGTACTGCCGCAAGAACAGCATGCATTTTTGATTCTGATTAGAGAGTAAGCATTGGACTGGATGGCATTGTCACACTAAAACACAAAGACTTCGAAATAAAAATTGTAACATGAGTGGATAATGTAACTGAAGTACAGTATCATTCATATATTGATACACACTTGCTTATGGTAAGTGAGAAAACACAGGTGTGTTGACAGTTGCTGCTTGAAGAATCAGTTGCTCTTCTTGTACTCATGACAATCCTTTCTAAAACAGTTTCTTTCATCTACAGGTAGTTTTAAAAGTCAAGGATTAAACTCCACTGCAGCCACAACCAGGGAATTTAAGATAAATCAGTGGGAGTCTTTAAAATATTTTTTTTTTTCCACAAATACCAGTTAAATTTTGTTGCAGTTCATAAAAACTGTCGCTATTGCATAGAATATTATCGCCCTTTGTAAGGCAAGACAAGGCAACTTTATTTATATAGCACCTTTCAGCCAAAGACAATTCAAAGTGCTTGTACAAGAAAGTTAAAAACAACATACAACAAGAAGATGGTAATAAAAATAATAATAAGGTCCAAAGTGTGTCCATGGTTATGTGTGGGTTCCAAGACATGTAGGAACAGTCCATAATTATTCAGGATCTGATGTATCTGATGTAGCTCTTTACTGCCTCGATCCAATGGATTGTCGATATGAAAGTTAAAATCACCAACAATAAGAACAAAATCAACCAAAATTAGGGACAATAATTCAGTAAAATCATCAATGAAGTTTGCACAGAGTTTTGGAGGTCTGTATGTATTCAGCAGCAAGATATGAGAGGATGAGTTTAGTTGCAAGGCAACATATTCAAAAGATAGAAAGTTTACATAGGATATCTGCTTATAAGTGAAGGCAGAATTAAACAAGACTGCAACTCCACCTCCTCTTTTGTCGGTTCTGGTCTGGCTTATAAAGCTAAAATTTGGAGGACATGATTCAATAAGAATAAAAATGGATGGATGTTGTCATAATAGAAAGATGTCTGGCACTTATTTAGTTTGAATGCCGTAAGCTTTCAAACACCAGAATTTGTCCTTTTGGAAAGACAAATAAGTGACAAATGGTAAGAATAATTAGCAGTAAGCAGAAATGTGTCAGGAGGAAAGTGCAGCAACTTTGCTCCATAAAGCTGAAAAAAATTCTCTTCAGAGTTTTTTTTTGGCATCTTATTGAAAGAACTTCAAGCTGCTACAATTGTATTGTATCTTGGTGCTATATAAATTTTTTTATAAAATGCTTTTAATACTGAAACAAAGACTTTTCTGGTTATTTGTATGTAGCAGAAGGTCTGTAAAAACTATGTATTTATGGTAATTTGGATTTTTATCTTTCTACATTTCTATGTTTTACAAATTAGTATTAAAACGCATAATAAACTCAGTGACATAAAAACAAAGGCAGTTTGGTTGTATAATTCACATCAGCCACCATAACTCATTAGCCTGAAAACGATTAGTTTTATTTTTCTCTTTTGAGCAACTCTATTAACTTCGTAGGGACACCCTATCACTTTTCTATACACTGATCCATCATAATATTAGGACAATTGATTATCTAAAATAACATCAACCTGGTGTTGCCACTAAGATTAGACATTTGTCACTGACCTGAACTTTTTGCTGAGTAATTACCCTCACATGGCAGCATTCCTCCCCCAGCAAGACTACAGATCCCCCATCTGCAAAAAACCCCCCACTGGTGCTTGGGAATCACTGCAGCCTGTTTGGTGTTCACTTTGCCTCCAAACTCGCTAAATGCATCCTAATAGGATGAGACAGTGTCTGACACACTCACCGTGAAATGCTTTATACGTTTTTTTCCCCAAAATGATTTTGAATTAGTCTTTTAATAGCTGAAGGAAAAAAAAATAAAAAATTGGGATCAATTATGTTTAATAGGTATTTTTTTAATAGAGGTATTTCAACTTTACCTGCCAGTTTTGTTTTAAATTGATTGATTTTTGTAATTTTGTAAGGAGATCATTTAGTTAACAAATCAGCTTTAAAATGTTTATTTTGGCAGTTTCTGTTATTTATTTGCAAACCTATTTACTTTTTATGTTTCTTGTTTCCTGCTTCATTAACTTGTTGTGCTGCTTTAAACGACATAATAGTTGATGACTAATGCTACAGCAGTGCGCATCGCTGAGCTCAGGACTCTCCCACATGGCTGAATGTAGAGCGTCACATCAGTCATCAGGGAGCCCCCAGTGACTGATGGGGTCAGACTTTCACTGCATTAATGCAAAGCTGCAAAATAATTTTTTTGTAAGCCTCATAGTGGTTAGACCTTATTCAACATTATTGCATTTTATGCATTGAATTCCTCTTAAATTGACTGATTTGCTTCCGTCTTCTGGATCAAGGAAATCATAGGACCATGGTCACTAAGCAACCCATTCTGTCAAATATGCAACACCTCAATGAATACTCAAATGTTTTGCATGCCTACTTTTGATGCCTGTTCTTGTAGCAAAGCTCAATATATTAATCAGATAAAGTAAAGTCAAAGTTCTGAACCTGCATTTTTGCATTTCACTTGTTTCTCACCCATTTTTATGACAACTTTTAACAGTTGTATAGATGTACAACTGGATACAATCCAAACCTATCTTCCAGGAAAATTATTAAACAAACTGAAAGTCCACAGTGTGCCGAATGGTAAGCTGTTAGCTGTTTCGATGACAGGATGTTTGTGGTTGCTGCGAGTATGACAACATGACTACATTTAAAGAGCAAATGCTGTTGGAAAGCCACACATTGGAAATTTTTCTGCTGTGCTAGCAGAGGTGTCTTGCATGACAAATTAGCGTGAAAATTCTTCACTGAAGTCTTTCTACAGAGTCAAATGGAAAGTGTAGTTAAATTACAAAAAAAGCAATAACGTATAGCTTTTTTATGATGGTATAAATTTCCCCCAAATTGGATGTATTAGGAAACTGTTCGTTTAATCCTAATTGTTAACACAGAACTTGGCAATAACCACATTTAGAAGAAACAGGATATGCATATTGACGTTTACTCATTCAAAGTTGTTGCTAAAGATTTTTGTATATGTTTCACTGCAGGTACTCAAAAGGCTTGGTGTGGGTTTTCATGTTGCCATATTCTTGGCTACTGCACACAGAAGCTCAATTTTAATTCGTGTTGCTTCACACTTCAGCCGTGCCTGCTGGACAATATCCAAGGAAAATATGACCTCACTTCCTTAGCAATAGCTTGACGGGCACTTTGTTTGGAGGGTTAGTTGTCAGGTTTTCCAATGTGTTTTGCATTTGATTCTCAGTGCCCAGCGGTGCAGTTTAGCAACAAGCAGCTGTGGGTTAACACATGCAAACTCTTTGCAGTTGTTTGGTATCAGCGCTTCTCTGTTTGGCAGAAACCGTAAACAGGTTTCTTTCACACACACATCTCCATTTTTGTTTTTCTGCTTCATGTCTTTCTGTTGCATGTTTTCTTATCTTTTTTCCAACCATCTTTCCTGCTGTCTCATCTTATTTTTCTTTCCTTCTCAATCCTGCTCCCGTTATTCTTATTTCTTCCCTTTTAAACTTTTTCACTTCTTTTCACTCTCATTTTCTTGTTTTCTGTCTTATCCTATTCCATTTTATCCTGTCATTTAGAGGTGGCCACTGATTTTCAGATTTTCAAATAAAATTAATTGGTCTTCAAAGGTTTTTGGTTGTAATGTATTGCTGCTAACATTAGGTGGCGGTAATGTCGTTAGCTTGCCTTTCAAGAGAAGACTACTTGCCATTGTCAAGTAGTATGGCTACCTTCACAAACTATTCCTAAGAAGATAAAACATGTTAATCAGAAGACAACAGTTTTCAATAAACTTTCTCTGGTCTGTTGAATGTTTGTGTTGGGTTTTTTCATGTCTGGAAAACCACACTGGGAAGAACTTCTTTACTTTTTTCCTTTTGCCCTCCTTTTACCTCCTATTTGTGAAAAATAAATGCTGCAAGACTTTATAAAGAAGGAATGCCTGCTGTTGAAATAAAACCAACAGATTCATGGACATACTGCGTAATATTTCCTAGTTGTTTATTATTATTATTATTATTATTATTATTATT
This sequence comes from Brachyrhaphis roseni, assembly GCA_903066815.1. Classification (NCBI taxonomy): domain Eukaryota; kingdom Metazoa; phylum Chordata; class Actinopteri; order Cyprinodontiformes; family Poeciliidae; genus Brachyrhaphis; species Brachyrhaphis roseni. The sequence continues at coordinate 42,214 of CAEFZY010009773.1, read as the reverse complement.
ATTATTATTATTTTGCTCTGGATCAGTTCGGCAGTTCATATCCCCGTTTCTTACATTTCCGTACCCTTGAACAAACCTTCTTTGGACCCATTTTCCTAATTCATTGCATTTTAATTTTATACATTTATTTATCTTTGTAAATAGTTTTTGAAAACTTTGTACTACATCTTATTTCCATTTAATTAGATTCTGATCTCTATTTGGACCTCTTTTCTCTTGTGAAATAGGACTGATTATAACCCCTGATTAATCTTAACAGTCGCCATCACAATGTCATTGTGTGCAATATAACTATTCCATTTATTGTGTAAATGCAATATTTTTAAGGTTTTATTTCATGTACTGTGCAGTAAGGCTTACATTCAGTAATAATGGACCACTTGGATGGACCAATGATATGGCCTGATATTGATCTTACTTTTTTAATTTCTCCAGCTCAGGGAGAGTGGTGGGTTTGCCATACTGTTAGAAAGATACAAATGGGGAAAATGTGGGTTAATTCTAATTGACAGTCATTGCATTGTTTTTTTTAATTCCATCCAGCTCTGTATGTCATAAAAGCTGTATATCAACAGATATAACAAAAACTTTTCTAGTTTTTGGATACTCTAGGAAACCTGCTGGTGCAGGTTGTTTTTCTCAGGCATGAAAAATGCTTCTTGCTGTAAAATTGGACTAAAATATAGAAACTTTTTTTTTTAAGCCATCTGTCCACCTGTCAGGTGCAAGTTTCCACATGAAATGAAATGCAAAAAAAAAAAGCAAAACCAAAATGGGATGAAGTGGTGTAGCTATCATCCCCATACACTTTAGTTTGTTTTTAATGGCAGGACTTAATGTAATAAGCTTCAGTCTTGGTCCTGATGAAGATTTGGACATCAGTTAGAAAACTAAATAAATAAAAAACAACTGTCCAAGGAAGGATATTCAGATTTTTTTGTGTTTCTCTATTTACCACCTTCTGCCTGTCTCTCTGTACGTCTCTGCAGGGTTTGGGAAGTCACGACGGGTGAGGTACTGAACACGCTGATCCATCACAACGAGGCTGTTCTTCACCTGCGATTCGCAAATGGTCTCATGGTCACCTGCTCCAAGGACCGCTCGATTGCAGTCTGGGACATGGCCTCGCCTACTGACATCAGCCTGCGGCGCGTCCTTGTGGGACATCGTGCTGCTGTCAATGTCGTTGACTTCGATGATAAATATATTGTGTCCGCCTCAGGGGACCGCACCATCAAGGTGGGCTAATAAAATGAGTTATTTTGTCGTCTTAAAATCTAAGTTTTGTTGATACTTTCATTCAGTTTCAGTGCTTCCACGCTTTCATTATTGCTCATAAATTCAAAATGCTTTTTGTCCAACGTAGGTGTGGAGCACCAGCACCTGTGAGTTTGTGCGCACTCTAAATGGTCACAAGCGGGGGATTGCCTGTTTACAGTATAGAGATCGTCTGGTGGTCAGCGGCTCATCTGACAACACAATCCGGTATGTCTGGCGTTCCAGCACTGCAGTCTGAAATTGACTTATTTTGTTTGCAGTAGTTGTCAAATAGGCTAATGTGAGAAATCCTTTTGATCTGATTTGCAATATATATATATATATATATATTAAAAAAAAAATCCTCAGAATTATGCCTTTTACAGGATTGTGACATACTTGATGATTTAAAATATTAGTGTGCATTCACAAATGCACACTCATTCATAAATTAGAAAAGGGCCATTTCACAGCTTTTTTTCTTCACCCTGTAGTTCTTGTTTGGTTTATATTTTAAATAGCTGATTCAAAAGAATGTAGCTTTTCTTAAAAATAACAGTAAAAGCAGTCAACATCACAAACTGTGCTTTAAATAAATGATTTGTAGTTTGTGTCAAAAAACTGCCCCAGTTTTGAGTCAAAATTCATCAAATTGAAATGTTGCTGTCCTTTGTTGATCCAGTAGCTATTTACCACAATGCTGAATTGGAGACCAACTTTGGCGTTATCATGTTTCTCAAATTTGTAGAATTTGAGGGAAATTCGATTCTGGAGCAGTATGAAGTTTGAAACATGTTTAGGGGAATCCTGTCAAGGTCATCCAAGTATATGTAGGGAGCTATAAAAAGACAGATAGATGATCTAAATCATAAAACGTCTCTTTAGAAAATCCTAACATTTTAAATACAATGACAACTGAAGTAATTTAAGATCATATTTATACTTCTACAGTTTGAGTACTGTTTTATTGTTTGTATTAGTGCTAGCAGATTGCCCGAGCATTCCAACCCGAACACAGACAACATCCGAAGAGCAACTTAAAGCTATTATTTATTATTTAATTGATGAGCTATACTTTTATGTGTCATTCTTTCATATCTGAGCCGTTTTAACGGAAGCTGTTGAAGTTAATATTGGCTTCTCTTTCTGCAGGTTATGGGACATCGAGTGCGGGGCATGTTTGCGAGTGCTGGAAGGTCACGAGGAGTTGGTGCGCTGCATTCGCTTCGACAACAAAAGGATCGTCAGCGGAGCCTACGATGGGTGAGCTTTTATCAAGACATTTTTTTTTAGCTGAAACTAGAATTGTTTGCTGACATTTCCGTCATATTTTTTCTACAGCAAAATAAAAGTGTGGGACCTGCAGGCAGCACTTGACCCACGAGCCCCTGCTAGCACATTATGTCTGCGCACTCTAGTGGTGAGCTGTTCCAATCAGTGTTTTTTTTTTTTTTTTTTTTTAAGTTACTTTCTAAACTAATAACCTACTAAATGGAGCCAAAAGGCAAGTCTTTAAATGCATCTTTAACATAAGTTAAGTAAATTTTTTTTTTTTTTTTTTTTAATAAGATTTATTTGGCATTGTTTTCTACATGGTAGTTTACACATGCCACCAAACTAAGTTGTAATATCCCACTTTTAAGGAGTTGTTTAAAATTATTTCATTTATTATGGTCACCCAGAAAAAATGATATTATGGTCTAATGTAAAACTTGTTTATATAAAACTTGTACAAGTAGAGAAAAAAGCAGAAATGTCCTCCCTGTTAGCCGTCACTCTAATGGTTCTCGCACCATGTTTTTATGCAGGAGCACTCTGGCCGTGTTTTCCGCCTGCAGTTCGATGAGTTTCAGATCATCAGCAGTTCTCACGACGACACCATTCTGATCTGGGATTTCCTGAACGTCTCACCTAATGGCCAGTCAGAGGGACGATCTCCGTCCCGTACCTACACGTACATTTCTAGATAGCAGGTATCCTAAAAGCATCACTGTTCAATATCCCCTCTCATGTCATTAGCTTACTGTGTCAATAAATTAGGTCATCAAAATCTTTTTCAGTTTTCAGAAAATCAAATGTTTTTCTTATATCCTCATTACACACAAAGTAACAAATTAAACTGCTAACTTAAATTTGTCAGTTTTTATATTCTTGGCTTACAGTTAATAAAAATGTAAATTAAATAAAAAAAAATCTGTCATCTTCCAGAAGGAGGATAAGCCAGAAAAAGTAATTGCTAAAGAAGCTGACTATTCAGAGTAATGTGTTGTAAGAAAAGCAATGGGAATTTGATAGGAAGGAAAGACTGTCCACGAACAGAAGGAATTGAAGCAACCTTTAGAGGATTGTAAAGCAAAGTCCATTCAGAAAGACTCCAACTACACCCAGATGTGTCCAGAACATGGGCTACGACTTGTACAAGCCTTGCGATAGGCCCGTCTGGTCTGTTCGCAGTGGTGTCACTGTGGTTGGCTAGAACACTGGTTTGAACGCTGGTGGCTTTGAGAGGAACACCAGATCCAGAAATGGAAATGAAATTTTAGCCACTTTTAAAGCAACCTGGGTTTCACATAGCATTGATGCTGTAACCTTTTTCACAAAACATTTCCGTCATAAACCCATGAAACCAAGCCATTTCTGAGCACCCCCTAGCCATTCATTAATCACAAGTGGATACATTGTTATCCCGCACATCTGTTATTTTTAAAATACAAGCCAGCATGACGGGATGCGTTGTTCAGCATTGAAGTCAACACTGAGCATAAAATCTGCGTCGAGAGTCTCTGCATCTCGGGGGATGAACTCAGTGTAGTAATCCTGTTGTTGGCTGACCAGCGCTCTAAATTTAAATGCTATATCTTACCTCCTTACTCTTCTTGTCAGAAAGGATTTCTGCATCTTGTTCATGGTTGTAAATCCTGCTATTTGGCTGGTTTTTCAAATCATACATCATCACTACGTCTGTCCATTGACCCGAGAAGGCAGCTTGCCCCTGTAGAAGTCAACCAATTCCTGTTAAATTTTCTAAAAACTCCCATCTTTTGGGTTTTCATTTGCTAAAAGCCTTATCGTCTCAATTGACGTTTAAATAAAGTTGTGAAATATGTTGTGTTTAATTTACTGAGCTTTTCAATTATATTCTCATTTCTCCAGATGCACTTCTGTGTTCACAAGCATCCCTTTATTTGTGCTTCTTCCCCTAGGTGGCGCAATGAATCTCACCCTTTATAGGAGGAAATCCAGGGCTGATTGGCTGATGGGTGCATCTGTTGCGAAAAGGAGCGCATCTTTTTTTTTTTTTTTTTCTTCCTCCTTGTCATCTCTCTGTCCATCTCCCACTCAGCCCCCTCCTGCCCGTTCTGACAGACTCTTCAGCTTGTGCTCATTGCCTGCCAGTTCAGCAACGTACATACAGGCCAACACCAATGAGGATTCCCTACTGCAGAACCAACGCAACTCTCCCAAGAAGTTCATCTTCTGCTACTAATTTATGTTTTGTAAAGTACACTAATGACAGTATTAACGTCAACCTGGCATAAACCCACAAGCTCCTTTTTTTTTTTTTTTTTTCTTTTTTCTTTTTTCTTTTTTTGTTTCCCCTTGAAGCAAACTTAAAGCAGCTTCTGCTCCTCAGATTTTAACCCCTGCCAAAAACAGGTTTCCACAGATATGGAATTGCTTATAGATATATATTTATATATTACACAGACAAATGCAGACACAGTGGCACAGTTGGACAGAAGATGACTGGAGCTGTGATACGGGAGACAGAGACTCTTTACTCGGCTCTTAAGCAAGAAGGGAAGGATGGGAGATCGAGGGACTGAAAGAGGGAGAAATGTTGGAGAAGGTTTCCCTGCGCCTTCTCACAGAATTATGCTCCTCGTCGTCTCTCTCTCTCTCTCTTTCTCTCTGCACCCCACTTTCCCCGTATCCCACCACTTAGCCTCCCTTTCACAGCCCCTCCCACGAGGTGCACGTTCGTTTGGAATAAGGGGGCACACACACACACACTCTCTGAACGTGTGTGTTTTTGTGTATTTGGACTTGTGAAAATGGCAGAACAGAGCAGAAGCGTCAGACATGCATGCGAGGTTGCCTTGGATACAGCATCCTGGTACACCTCTGCTTTTTTTTCCTCTTTAATTCTTACTTTCTTACTGTTTTTTATTACTGTTATTTTCTAACTTTATTTGAGTATTTTGGTTCTTAGTACAAAGAAAATCATACTAAGCATAGTCCTTTCTCCTGCCACTCTTTCCCTGCCCTTCTCCTCATTCTTTCTACCCATTCCCCCTCCCCACTGTGTTTTTCTGTCCTTCTCACGCCATCTTTCTCTCTCCCATCATCCTAAGTGCTTGCTTTGGTAATGAGAGAAGCTGGAATTCAAGAGCTCAAAATTTAGCTGTAAACGGAGTTGTCTTGTCAAAAATTGTGTTGTATATTAAAATGATTTTTTAAAGAAGAAAATGACCTTATTGTGAATAAAGTACTTGACAGTGGTGGAGTGTTGAGCTAACTGTAACCCCGAATGTCTGTCTGTTCTCACCTGTGTGCAAGTGTGTGTGCAAAGTTTGTGTTATGAGTGGATTTCAGTCATCCTTCCTCTCCATGTGACATACTCAGAAATGTCCCCAGTCAGAAATAGGGAAAGACTTTACCTCAGTTCAAGTGTTGACATGATGAGGACTGCTTCACAGTCCTTAACCTGCTGGTGGTTTTCATCGACTAGATTTCAAGGTTTAAGCGTAAAGATGAGTATGTCTTGTTTGGGGAACCTCTGGGACTTTGCTTTTTGTGGATTACAATGTCCTGTTGTCTTCAAGTCATAACCTTTAATGTGCATTAGAGTGTACAACAGCCATTTTGAGCTTTAGCTCCTATAAATCGGTGTCTAAGGTTCTCAAACAGAAAAAGGTGGATTCCCTTTCCAGGTTGTTGATTGGTCTTTGTCTCAATGGAGGAATTCAAGAGTCTTGAAGTCTTGTCCGTGGATAACGGTGGGATGGAGCCAAAGACTAATCGTGGTCTCATCAACAGCAATATGGGCACTGTGCCAGACTGGGGTGGTCAAGAAAGAGCTACAGCAAAAAGCAAAACTACCAGTCTGTCGTTGTTCCAAACCTCACCTATGATCACATGGATTATGACTGGAAAGCTAAAATCCCACATACAAGTGACTGAAAGGAGCTGCATTCTAAAGGAGGCTGGACTTGTCCTTTGAATGAAGCTGTGTGAAGTCCTACACATCAAAGAAAAGGCAGTCTGTTGAGGTAAATTTGTGCAACTGATCCGGATTGGTCCTGGACGCTTCCCTCTAAAGGTCTTCCAGGCACAATCCACTGGGAGCTTCGAAATCTTCCAGTATGAGCAGGGCTGGGCCACTGGGCAGAGGGATGTTTGCTTTTCCCTACTTGGATTAGTAACATCAGCACAACCAGATCTCTGAAAGGCAAAAGAAGATGGATGGATGGAAGTTTTGCTTGAAAAACCCAAACAATCATGCATTTATAATTACTTTTTGTTTCAGGCATTTTACCAAGTGGGAAACCTGGTTGCCTCAGTTTGGTCTCAATTGAAACAAAATCTAATCTACAGGCCGGATAGACTCACGAATGAATGGGAAACGTTTGTGTGCGTTTGCAAATCCTAGGACATTTTTTTTCCATGTAAAGGAATATTTTCTGACCTTTACCACCAGATGGGAGTATTTACTCATTTTTCTGCTAGAGCACAACCTGTTTTTAAGGCTTTAGCTCTGACAGTTGGGTGGCCAAGTTTGGAGTCTAAACAACCTGTTACAGAGAATCACATACCACATCTTGTAAAGGCTGTCAGTTTGAGAGATATATTTGAAATGCGGTACATTTTATGGCCGTCTGCATGCACTTTAGTTTTTCTTCTTTCACAATACGTTAGCCCACTCGTTCAATGTGTCTTCTCCAGTCTAAGGGGGTGGCCTGCTGTGAGGGGATGGTCTCTACTGCTCCGCTTCGGCCAGTATAGCTGAATGTTTAAGATTCAGAATATAAGTTATGTGGGATACATTTGCACTTGGTGGAGCACTGTTAATATATGATGTGTGTATGTGTTGGATATGGGTGTGTGTGCTTCCTGTGGGTCTGTGGGATTTTGGCCCATAATTCCTGCAGCTCTCAGGTCACAGCTCCGTTCTCACGCACATATTTGGCATTCCTTCCCCGACATGATTACCATACACCTTCCACTCTGGGTTTGGCTACGCGGAATATTTCCATCATTCCCGAGTGGAACTGAAGCAACGTTCCAGAAACGAACAACTTACACCAGCAACCCCCCCCCTTCTTTACTCCCTTACTCGCTCTTCTTTATCCCACACCCATTTTCTCTTCCACCTCACTGTCTCCTTCTTATACCAACCCCCCCCTTCGGTGCAGATTCCTGTTGCCTTGCAATAGGAATCCTCTGGTGCAACCTTTTTTCCCCCTGAGTCAGCTGTTTGTGTCTGCCGAAGTGATTGGGTCATTTGGCAGTGACATCTCTTCTGTGACCTCCTGCTAAGATTGGGAAGGAAGGAAGGGATGGAGGATAAGAGCAGGAGAGATGAGAGGGAAAAAACGGCTAGAAAACTTCCACTACTCTTCGTGCTCTTCTTTTTCGATAATTTGATAAATTAAATAAAGATGCATTTTTGCAAACTCTTGTTGCTCTGAGAGTTTGTTAGACGTTGGCATACTATTTCCAACAGCATTTAAAGTCTTAGCTGGTGTGCTTACTGGCAGAAACCATATCTTATACTGCAGCTTTCAATTGTTTGAACTGAATTTCAGTTTAAAAGCAAGTTTAAGGACATGATCGCTGTCAAATTTCTTGAAAGTGCTCCTTTTCAAGCAAAAAACAATATTCCTGCTTCTTGTGTTTTGTCTACTACTGGCATTAAGAAATTTCATGAATCTATTGTGCAGTTATTCTCATTAGCAGGAACGAAGTGGAAAAATCAGGGTATATAGGACTTATGCGAGCACTGCCGTAACCGCCATAATGTGATTCTGAACATAGATTCACTACCTTTATCACCTAGATCAAATCGAAACAGAGAAAATCAAGATCAGTATATTATTGGGTGGACTGTAGAAAATTTATATACTTGTAGTCAGATGTTTACATGCTCTCATCGACATGCATGTCCTATTTGTACTGGGATTTTAATTATGCATTTGAATAGTGCTAATATATATTCTACATTATTCAATACAATGTACAGCCAAAGATATATATATATATATTTTAAATGTCAACATTTATACTGAATTTTCTCTTTCACACAAGCTCAAATATATGCATTTACCCCAATAACATTTTGGTCCCTTGGCAAAGGTCTTGGCATAATTCTGGCCGAATATTTGACCATTCATCTTATAGGAAACGGCAGATAACCCGGGTTTTAAAAATAGTCCATAAATGTGTTGAAGTGGGGGCAATTCCGGAAGATTAATGCAAACATGCATAATCCATTCTATGACGAGTTGTGATGTTTGGTATCATTGTCCTACTGGAACACAAAATTGTGTCTAATTTTCAACTATTTAGCTGTCGATCGGAGGTGATGTTGATGAATTTGGTGGTGATTGTTTTTTGTTATTCAACCTGCTTCATGCCATGCACAAGTACCCATGGAAAGGAAACAGATGATTTCCATGATACTACCACCACCATGCTTTACATTGATTCCTCTAAACATACAGTTTATCATCATGACCAAACAGCTCGATTTTGAACTTTTCTCCAGAAGGCAATTCACTGTAACTATGTTGGCAGCTGTTGATTTCAGTCATATTTGATGGTTTTGATTTTGGAGCAAGTATTTCTTTCTTGGCAGACCCGTTCAAAGTCTATGATGATGCAGAACTCACTGTGGACAGTCAACTTGAGTTTCAGGACATTAAATTTCATTATGGCCCTGGTGGTTCCTGGGTTGTTTTGAATGGCTTAAGCAACTTCATTTAAACTAGGGGTAACATTTGAGTTCAACTGCTTGGAAAAATGGACACAGCTGTCCAGACGATGATCCCAAACACTTCATAACTGATTTTGGAATGGATAGAGTAGGAAAACCTTAAGCTTCTTGAATGGGTCTTCCCTCAACCATAAGAGGACAATCAGCCAGCCAAAGTTGAGGCTACACAAAGCATATGATACATTTAACCATATTTTAGATTGGATATGTGAGTTCATTTGAGCCTGGGTGCATCATACTTAATCCATAATAATTTTAAGCTTTTTCGCCCAACTCTTGTTTTTAAAAATCACTAATGTTTCATGATCTTTACAACCTGGGAAAAAAACAAGTCAAATACATCACAAAAACCAAAAAATATACCACGAAGCCCACGATGAGAGAATTTAAACCGACAAGAATGGTAAAAAGTTATGATGTTTACTATATTCTGCACTACACAATCATTTTGTTTATTATACTGCCATTTTATATGTTTATTTTTGAAAGTTATGACTGGAAGGCCAGAAGAGGAAGAATTGTTTGGGTCAACGTCACCACTCCACCTCCCTTCCTTAAAAAAACACCTAGAAAAGCAACCACACCAACAATAAATTAATAAATGAAGCTAGACAATGGATGGCAACTTGGTTTAAAAAAGTGCTTGCAAATTATTTGTGTTGGCATGAAATGAGAAAGTGATGAATCTGCTTAAAAGAAACTGGGAGACATTTGAAATGTTTCTGAAAGGTTTACTGAGTCAAGAAAGACTGCTGCACACAGAGCTGAAATAAATAAATGAAATAATTTTATCGTAATAATTATAGTAACCATCATAGTAAGATTGCTTATTTACGTTTCTGTCTTTCTTTAATATATAATATATATATTTATACTTTCAATAAATTGTTCCCTTTAATTTTTCTTCCCTTGTGTGTATGCATGAGACTTTGGATATCCGACTGAATGTCCTGATAGCAGCACTCTGTATCCACGGTATCTCACAGGAGCATCATCCCCTGGGTCGTTTCTATAGCGATGCTATTAGAGAAGGCACACTCCCCACTGGGCTTAGCCTAGCACTCGTCACTACTGCACCTTAAAGCTGTGGATGTAGTGTCCTCAGGGGAAGCAAAGAAAGAGGAGGAATCATAAAGAAAGTCTCCAGTTGTCTTTGGTTGCAGTTGGTTTGGTTTGCAGTGAGTTGTTGGCAGAATTTGGTGCAGCTTGGATTATTAAGTACATTCCAGTTCTTAAAGCTTCGGTCCCTGCATCGAGATGTCCTGGGACAGCACGGTCCATTTCCAGAACCTCTTGTGATTTTTATCTCCAAGCACTCATGCAATACACATTTCCTTGTCAGCCTCTGAAGAACATGCATATATTCAGTGTCATTCACTCTAATATTTCTTCATTCATCCTTTATTTTCTGCCTTTCGCCCAACAGTCCCACAGGTTCCCACCAGTTAAGTAGTGAGACAGATAAGTGCGTCACATGTCAACAGTTCATTAAATGTCCTCTGGATCTGTGAGGATCACTATCTCTGTATCCTTTAGAATATTTTCATGTCCCAATTTTCCCTTTGTCATAGGCTAAGCAATCATTGTCTTGTTCAGCTAGTCTTTCCCCAGCTATGCTTTCTCTGTATGGTCCAGTTGCAATCCCACGCTTGGCATAGTCCACCTGGATTATGGTTGGGATGTGGTTTATGTGGTTCTGGATTCAAGGCCTTTGTTGTGCCTTGGACTTCAACTGACCTTAAGGCTCTCTGTCACTCTTTCTGAGTTTCCAGTGTTACTGGAGATGCAGTCCAGTTGGTCCAAGAGAACAAAAGGTAAGCGAAATTGTGACTAACCAGGTGCTATGAGTGTTGATTTAGGATTCTTAAAGCTGAACCCCATTAATGATTCATTGGGTTTCTGGTCAATATTTGTCCCATCAAAGGGATAGATGATCAGTCGAGTGCAACAGAAGAGATGACTGGGTTAGCCATTTGGAGGCTCAGGATGAGGCTTGTGCTCCTCAAGACTGTGGGTGCTAGCGTTAGCCACTACTAGTGTGTCCCAGTGGTGCGGACCCTTTTGACCCGCTTGCTGATGGTAGTAAAGCGGAAGGGTGTGGTGAGGTCAGGCTGTTCCCCTGGCGGAAAGCGTTTCATAAAGTGTACGTCCTGCTGGTTGGGGAGCGTGTGGGGCCCCCGGCGAGGACGCCCCCTTTTTGTGAAGCCAACATACCAGCCCGTGTAGCGCGCAGACATCAGAGCTGTGTAATGGTTTTCCAGGACCATTTCCACAAAGACGCAGTCAGCGCTTCGGTTACTGGCCTTCTGAGAAAGAGCAGAAAAACCACAGGTATATACACAATGGCATAAAGTGAGGCCTGTGAGGAAGTTTGGAGACATTGTTTTATGAACACATCTGAATAAGAAAACTCCTCACCTTTCCCACCAGCTTCCCGCGTCGATTCATGCAAAGGTAGAAGTTGGTTTCTTTGCCTCGGATTCTCACCTGGCTACCAAAGGTGTCTGCCTCCACTACAAGCTGGGCTTATTAAGGGACAGACAGAGAAACAGACAGACGTTAGAGATGAATGTATGTGGAAAAATACTGCATGAACCTCTTTGTTAATAGGCTATAGATTTCCAATGTTTGTTCATTTAATCTGACAGATATGAGAAGCCCAAAACTTTTGATCTCCTTTTGTTCAGGGCTTCCTGTGATCTATTACAATAGCAAAAATCTGAACTTAACTGACATCCAAAGTAAAAAAGGTTCACACCCTAAAGCAGAGTCTTCAGTGTCTCCATACAACTGGAACATTTGTCTCATTACAACCGCAGACTGGAATGGTGTGTTAAGGGTGACACGCATTGTTAATTTTCCGCCACAAATGAGGTTTTCCCACATAGGTCAAATTTTTATTATGGGTTCATCTGGCCAGAGTACCCCCTACGGTGTGTTTGCTGTATCCTCTTAAGATAAAAACCATTCATTAGGACTTCTAATGGCCTTTCAACGGCTTTCTTCTTGCCACTCATCCATAAGGACCAGATTGGTGGAGTTCACAACTAATAGTTGTCCTAACAACAGATTTTCTCACCTGAGCTGTGGATCTCTGCAGATTCTCAAGAGTCACTATGGACCACATGGGCTTTTCTGATTAATGCTCTCATTATCTGGACTGTAATTTTAACATACATTCAGGTGAACTCTGTAAATGGTTTAGGTGACTTCTTAAGTTCAACACTTACACCTGATTTTATTTAGAGGTATCGGATTAAACTGGGTTGAATATGCATGTCCCTTTATAAATATTAATTTGCAAAACCTTTGAAAATCCTGTATGCTTTTATTTACAAATATATGCTTCTTTGCACTGGTCTATCTCATAAAATCTCACTGAAATATCACAAATTTTGTCTTTATGTAAAGACATTCAAATGATCCAATCCAATTTTATTCATAAAGCACTTTGAAAACCACAGTGTACCAAAGTGCTGTACAGAAAAAAAAAAACAGAATAAAACACAAACAACGATCAAAAATGCGTAAAGCAGCAACGTGAGTAAAAGAATTAAGAATAATAAAAGATAACAAAATAAATAATACGTTCAACATCTCACATGGTGTTGAACGTTCAACATGTTCAGTGTCTTATATGGAGACACTGAATAGCCTTGAGTGTCTCCATATAACTGGAACATTTGTCTCATTACAACCGCAGACTGGAATGGGTTGTTTTTACTTTGGATGTCAATAGCCTGGAAGAAAGATGAGTTTTAATCAGCTAACATTAAATTTAAACCAGTCAAAGCATTTCCTCTGGGTCACAGTATGGAGATTCATAGGTCCTATTACCTGTAAAATAAATCTCGGGCAGATGTGAATGTCTCTGGCAGGACAGATGGCTATTAGGGCAGGTTGATCACACATATGGATGTGAGAACTCTGACTGCACATGAGCCTTGAGAAAAATAAAAAGATAACAGCCGAGAAAAAAGGCAACCAAGGGGAGCCGAAGAACACTCAGTCTGAGTGCCTGTGATCCTGTTGTTTTAAGGCGTGTGCGCGTGCTCCTGCGCCCTTTGTGTTTTTGAGTGCAGGTGCACAATGTGTGTTCAATCTTCCAGGAAACATGCTGCTGCTTCACTAACTACACACCTTTAGAGAGTGTTTGTGCCTGTTTAAAAATAAATCCTAAAATGGTTCCTACATGACCTTAGTCAACAAAGGGGTCAGCAGAAATCAATACCTCCCTCCTGCCCTCTTCATGTCTCTTCCCCCAACCGTCTTCTCATCTCCCTTCTGCTCTTGCTCTTCATCTTTGTACTGTCATAGACTTTTTTTCAGATTTATTCTCTGTGCCTGTAGTTCGGACGCAGAAATCACTGGTCTAATTGTTGGTTGGTTTTTAGTCATGTCATATTTTAAATCTTCATATAAAAACAGGTGCATCTCTGAATGTGTTGTACCCGGGGCTAAACGGACAGACATTTGACCCGAAATTAATAGAAAGGGTGTACCAACATACAGAATTACGAACCTTTATGGAAAGGCTTAATTGATTCTGTGCTGTTTAAAAATGGTTTAGCCATCATTACACATCTAGGAGGAGGGATGAAGGATGTTGGGGGATGGACGGAGAAAGTGTCAGACGATAGATGGAGGGAGGGAAAGGAAGCCTGCTGTTTAAAATCCAGAGGAGACAACAGGAAGGATGAAAAATCAATGGTTGGATCAATGAAAGAGATGAGTTTCTAACACTCGGTCCGATGCTCTATCTGAGCATCGATGCTAGGCTTCCTCCTTTATCTCACACTTTTTTTCTTTCGTGACACCTTTTCTCTCTGTGTCTTCTCTCTTGTGAATCACTGAGTCTGCAGCCAGTCAATGTGGTCTTTGTGCTCCCAAGACAAGCTTCACTGCCCCTTTGTCAAAGCCACGGAAGGCCTGTATGTGTGCTTTTATGTGCATCTCCAACGATGCATGGGTCTGGTCAACTTTTAAGTCTTTGTTCTTCTTACAGTGACTCACTAAAGTATGCACAGCCCTTGAACTTTTTCACATTTTGTCACATTGCAAACAAAACCCTCAATGTATTTTTATGAGATTTTATGTGGCAGACTAACACAAAGTAGTGCATCTTTGCAAAGTATAAGGAAAATTAAAATTTGCTAATATAAATCTGAATAATGTGTGGCATGCATGTGTATTCAGTCTCTTTCTTGAGACGGTACTTTGTAAAATCACCTTTTATTTAATATCAAGTCTTTTGGGGAATGACTCTGCCAGCTTGCACATCTGAAGAGTGATATTTTTGCAAGATAGATTGTATAGGTTACATGAATAGGTTCTACAGCAATTCCCAAGCCTTTAGTATGACTGGGCTAATCTGACATGGTTATGCTTTGATCTGAGCCAGCTCTGGCTATCGTGGGAGATTCAATCTCTACCCCTATCTATCTCAAGTCTACTAAAACCTCCAACAAGTTTTTTGTTCCAAAGTTGTCTTGTGTTTAGCTTCTGGTTTTGAATGATGGACTCAACAGTGTTCTGTGAGACGCTTAAATGTGATGATATTGTTTTATAGTCGTAACTCTGCTTTAAAATTATCTGTAGCCTGTCTGAAGTGCTCCTTAGTCTTTATGATGCTGTTTGTTCATTGTTCTACTACGGACCTCAGGGTTAGGAAAGGGGGAAAAAAAGAAACTGCAAGTCCACTTGTTTTTACATCAAAACTGTTAGTAAAAATGTGTAAAATTTTTTTTAATAAAAATTAGGTTTCAACATAGCAAAATCTTCAAAAGGTGTGAATACTTTGCATGGCAGTCTGCATGTGCAAATAGGACATGAGCACATTTAGTAGTTGAGTGCTACTACTCTGCTTTTCACTGTACGTTTGTGTTTGTGTCTTACCATATTTGTCTCCATCTTCTCCCTTGGCACTGATCCTGCGTCCCAACACCTGGACGTGCTTGCCACTCGTCCGGCTGTAGAGCTGGTAGACTCTGTGGTGTCTCCGACTCATGGTGTCTCGCACCTGTGTCTGGTTCTCCACATGTACACTGAAGTTGACTCCATCCACGCCAAGTACCTGCTGGAACACCCACAAGCACATCCGCAGTTTGGCAGAGAATTGTGAAGATGCTTGAAGAACTATGCATAAAATCAATATACAAAACGTCTTTCACGCTACATAATCGCTCCTTTGTGATGCATGCTGTCTCTCACCTGCAATGGATTGCACATCACCAGTAACATCTGGATACATCTGGAAAAAGTAGAAACAGTGAGTTAAGAAATATAAAATCTTGGAAGATTAGGGCATTACACCATCATTTCCATTTCTTTCTTCCTCTGTTTTCTCTGTTCGACATCTCATTTCCTTCTCGGGTGATTACTCACACTCCTGGGCGTGAGACTGGCACAACGACTTGACATACGGACCGGCAGATGTCCAGGAATCGAAAGACAGACAACACCCAGAGCAGTGTTTACAGTAACGCTACCAGCCTCCTGTCTGAGCCCACTTTCTGACCCATCTGTGACTTTTGCCCTTCCAAAAATCTGGCCTGCAAATGACCCGACTGGACCAACACCGACATGGCAAACATGCCGAAATGAGTAGAACACGTTTTTGGTTCGGACATCTAAGGAAACGGCTTCGCTCATTTGGCCGCTTGTGTATGTAGACAGCTGTGCTGGACTACAGGTGTTCATTCAGCTGTGATGTGGCTTTCGAGAGCGGTGGATTGTGGTTACATTTGGAGATGCTTGGAATATGTGCGAACAAGAGCTAAGACGTGGAAAAATGATTTATGGTGGCATGGTACAAAATGTTTTGTTTTGTCTACTTGGAGCCTATTAGTTGTCCAACTAGTTAAAGTTTTTTAATCACTACAGGAGAAACAGCTGGTTACGCTTATAATTAAAATTCTTCTCACTTTCTTGCCTAATTGACATGTAGACCTTGACCTTGAATGTATCGCACGTTATTTACAGCTTTTGTAAGGGAGTGATTGTGTTGCAAAATCTTCTTTGGCAGTCCTTGAGCAGCTCTGAATTAGTGGCTGAACACTTGATGGAGTTCAAAACCAAGTGTGTGGGCTGAAAAGCAATTCTATGAATTTTGTCTTTCCCCACCTCATCTTTTGCTATCTCTCTGCATGCTTCTTCTCTCTCTTTCTCTCTGGCTCGCAGTCCTCCCTGTTGCTCGCCGAGTTTATCTCTCCCTCCCCGTCATTTCTCTCCGCTCTACCTTTCTCCTATCATCCCCCCTGCCTCCAATCTTTCTTTATGTTTAGGGTTAGCAAGGGTGACTCCTCCACACTGTCATGGGTACGCACACAGATGTGCAGATGTGTGCAGGGTGAATATGTGTATACAGGAGGGGCAGACAGCTGACAGCTGGGCCTAAGCAAAGACATGCTGAGAGAGGCAGATAGCAAAGAGAAGAGGAAAGGTAGGCCGAGAGGTACGCAGCGACCCAGGCTGAGAGAAGGGCTGTGGAAGATAATGTGAGAGTAAATAGAGGAGAGATGAAGCTGAAGAGGGCTGATGGGAGAGTGGAGATAACATCTGAAAGAACAGGCAGATGGACTAACGTGAGGAAGGGGAGAGGGGGTCATCTGAAAGCAAAGGGGAGAAAGCCAAGCAAATTAACGACAGAGGTGAAACCGCAAAGTGCAAAGCGAGACGAGAAGACAAAAGGGCAAATAGTGGAAGTGGAAGGTGTTCAACATGTGCTTAGTGTTGCGTAACATGTCTCTGTGTCCTGCCTCGTACAAATATGCCATCATAGCCATCTTGTTTCCCTCTATTTTTGTCTCTTCTGTCTCATAAGACTCCATAGCCGGTGTTGTTGGCTCGCTCCAGGTCGTCCTAATAGATGCAGACATCCTGGGAAATGCAGCGGAGCATTGGCCCTCACTTTTTGCCTGCGCAGCCGAAAAAACCAGAGCGCCTGTGCATTGTGAGGACTCTCAGCTGTTAAAACACCACGGCTGCACCACTGCCGAGGACGCTGTAGGAAAAGTGCCTCTGCACTGGATTCCCCCGCTCCCACAAAAACCACAGACACTCCATATTATGCCAGCTACAGAGAGAAGGAGAAGGAGAGAGGAAAGGGAGAGATGGGATCAGCCGGCAGTGGGGGGAGGGATGAGAAAAATGAGAAAATAAGAGAGTGCAGAGTAAAAAATTCAAGAGGAATAAGGACAGAAGGAGGTAGGGGAGAAAGAGGGAAAGCCCAATGTGCCCGGGCCCACTGCCAAAACAAGCAGCCATCTGACATCATAAACCTACATCCCAGCAGATCAACCATATGGAGGCTGCGGTTAGGAGAGTAGGCCTCAGCACTGTAGACTGGGCACTAGCGTGGAGAAGAGTGGTTGACCTGTGGGACTCGGCACAGAGTGGCGGTTTCAGCCGTGTGTAGCAGTGGTTTACGTGGTACGCCAAAGTTGGAGCAGTGGGCTTCAGCAAAGTTCAAAAGTTTCAAATGTGCTGCAAGCAGACCCCGTTTTAGAGTTTTGCTTAGACCTGTGGGGATATGAGTAGCATTCGAGGCTGTTGACGCAGCAGAAGTTTGAGCAAGTCACAGAAATTAACAGGTTGTTTAGACCAAAAGCCCTGAACTGAAAACCTGTGATCAAGAGGATTAAACAGCATCTGGAGGATGAAAAGTGGCTGTGGTAATACCGGTAAGTGAGATGGAAATTAATAAAAAGATGATTGGGAGAGCAGCAGACTAAACACAGAGAGTGTCTCTTCGGATGCCGCCAGGGGCACCGTCATTCATCAGTTATTAATTTATGCTTCTTTTAATCTTAGAAGGTATCAGTGGAAAAAAAATAAATAAAAAATTGTATGGGCAAGAAAAGAAGACAGATGTAGCCAGTTAGGTGAGAGGAAGGCACGGAGACACAAACGGCAGCACACACCCTGTCCAGGTTGTGTAAGGAATGAGAAGTATCTAAAGATGACTGCCATCTGGGAGACGAACAGCCGACACAAAGGAAGAAAAATAAACCCCCTGACTTTTGAGAAGGAACATCTCAAATGTGCACCCCTCCACACCCTCCCTGGTTCTGCATCCTCCTTCCATATATTTGCTCTTGGCTCTAAATTTAGCTGTCCCACAGATAAAGCCAGTGTTTTTTTGATGTAACTTTTAAAATATTCCAAACTGGGGGAAAACACACTTGTTGAACAAAAAGGAAAATTGATCCATTTTGAGCCTGGCCATTCCCAAAGTGAGTGCAGATGGTGATGGAGATGTTTATGGCAGGTTTTATGAGCAACAAGGCCCTGACTCTGACCCAATGGCCCTGAACTGTCAGCCAATCAAAACAGACCCTTGCACTCCTATGTCTTCTGTGAAGTAATGTAACCCTTGGACATTACAACCCTCGTCTTCATCATCTTCATCTGTTGCCCTGACCCTCCTAAGACTTTGAACCAGAGCAATAGAATCCGAGCAAAGAAATTAGATGAAAAGTGACTTACAAGACGGTCAACGTGGAAAGAAGGGACCACATTGCTTCCCCCCTCCACTATGGAACTTGGCCCAGAGACGGTCTCCTCGCTCGGTCTGAGCCAGTCCGACAGTCCGGAGATTCTCCCTTCACGCTGTGAACCTGATGGATGCTGTCCAGAGTCAAAGAGTCAGTTGTCACTCCTGTTGGCATCGGCGGCAGCGGCGTGCTCCGGTCCTCCCGGTGTGGATGGCACAGACGAGACGGCGTGAGTGATGACCGCCGGGCAACCTTTAACAGCCGTCCTGACCGGTGGTGGGACAGATGGGCGGGGGCAGCAAATGGGCCGCGCGTTCCCGACAGAAAGCGGAACAGGTGAAAGCGCGTTCACGTGTTACAAATTGCCTGCACCGATCGACCTAGCTGACCCCCAGATGCGTAATCCAGTGCGTAAAAGTTTTCGGCGCTACAGGGAAAAAAATTTAAAAAATTAATTAAAAAAAAGCAGAAAACCCGAACTCGCTGAGATCCACAGACGGGAGTAGAGGCAGGTTTAATCCAAGCTGTGCGGGTTCTGGAGCTCTTGCCGGCGGGTTTCCTGGGCTGGCGGCTGGAACAAACTGCGACCTGGATGATGGGGCTCTGCGGGCGCAGGGTAATTCAATGCGATCTCGGTCATCTCTGCGCCTCCACGCAGCGGGTCTGGAGCTCAGGTGACACCCGCTAATGGTGTTCCAGGAAGACGTTGATAAGGTCCCGGAGCGGTCCAGCTCAGATGGAAGAATATGGGCAGTCCTGAATTAGGGGGGTAATAGAAGGGAAAGAAAGATGATGGAGGAAGGAGGTGGCTGGAGATGATGGGAGCAGCTGCGACTGGGTGGCAGAGTCAGCCACCCGCGACACGGCGAGGAAATGACATGCCGCACTTTGCACCTGATTTTTCCGGACTCTCCACCCCCCACCCCCCGGCTCTACTCAGCCGCTGGTTACCACTTGGCTGCAGCAGTCCCCTCTGCGCCCTCTCAACACAATACCTGCCAAAACACAGCACGATGACATCACCTTCAAAATGTTTGAAGGGGGGATGCAATACGATCTTCTTATTTATTTATTAAAAAAAAAAAAAAACGCAGAAAAGTTTAGGGCAGTTTCACTGACAGTGTGTTGGGGGGTGAAACACCAAAGTCTCTGCAGAGTTCCAAGAGAAAAGGGAACTCTGGGCTGCAAAAGGAAGCGGTGGAGTGAAACTCACCAGCTTGTGAAGAATAAAAGTTAAAGGCAGAAGGTGTTTACTCAGTCATGCTGACAGACGGACACCCCCAGAACAGAGCAAAACCTTACACTCCGCTGCTCTCCCATGTCTCTGCCTCCCTGTTTCATTCAGACACCAGAGGGGAAAAACGCGAGAGAACGCAAAAAGAATCCAGCCGTGCGCTTTTATCCACTTCACTGGTATTATGCAGATCCTTCTTCTTTTCAAAAATAAAAAGGTTTCTTTCCTTTCTCTCCCTCTCTGTTGTTTTTTTTTTATTTTTTATTTTAAATAGCTCCTCTTGAAGGGGGGCTGCACAGGAGAGGCGCGTCGGCAGGCACAGACCTCACTCCAAGAAAAACCAGAACAAGATTTTAACAGACGCTGATCAATCCTCCCTCCTTCCCGCCTCTCCTCCCTCCTTCTCCCTCTCTATCTCTCCTTCTCTCTCACTCACATGCACACAAGCGCACACTTATTGGATCAAAATGGGATTAGTCGGTCGCTATGCGATGCTGACCAAACTTCCAATGCAAAAATATCAGTTTTAAGAAGAGTTGGCCTCAGCATGAAACGCATCTGCTAATAAAGGGGAGACCGATTCACCATTTCGATGCAAACTAACTTTGAGATTTTGCTTTACTCCTGTGTTTGTGTGCTCGAGGTAATTTCTCAAACAAGCAAAAGGCGCTGGAAACAATGAGGATGAGGTCATGGCGCTGAGAGTAGTTCACGTCCCAGAGAAAAAACAAAACAAAAACAAACAAATTGTGTTTCGGCATAAATGAGCTCTGGAGTGAATTCAGCCACAGAGAAGCTATGGAAATGTTTCCTGAAAAAAAAAAAAAAGAAAAAAAGAAGATGTTCAGTCAGGTGAACATGAAACGCAGCGAAGTTCTTGGTTCTCTCCTCTAAAGATAACCTCGCCCTCGCACCCTCAGTTTGGCCCCGGAATCAGGACTGAAAATGGAAAGTGCAGAGGCAGTGCGCCCTCCTTCTCTCCTCTCTTTCTTTCTCTTTCTCTCTCTCTCTCTCTCTCTCTCACACACACACACACACACACCCACACACGCACTCTTCAAGTGATGTATTTTGACTCCCTGTTTCATAACTTTTAAGTTAAACCTTAAGAGGATAAAATGAAAAGGAGAATGAAAGACAGTCGGGAGGGCGGTATGTAAGCACGGACACCGATCCAAAACGAACATTTCTCAGGGATTTCGGCAGCAACGCCCGCTCTGCGCTCCCAAAACTCCCTCTCACCGCCAAACAACCGCAGACGGTCAGCCAAGCCAACACAGCACTCCTGCCATACCTTTCATTCACACGCACACCCCCACACACCCCTGCTCTCTATTATTTCCCTATGTATTTGCGTTGTGAGTGAGTGTGAATGACAGAAGTGGGAGGATGTTGTCCCCCTGTATTAGCGACAGCTGTATCAGTACCAAGCGAAGGCTTTTCAACAATGTATTTTCAGTCAAATCGTACAATCATAACACACACACACACACACCCACACAAAGAAAGAGAGACAGACTTCGGCAACTGGACAAAGTTGAGCAGGGCTCTGGGTAGGGGTGCTGTGGTTGAAAGCCTTTCCAGTCATGCACTACAGACAAGGCATTGGCCTTCTTTCATACTACTGGCTCTCTTCATCGTTGCACCTGTGTCCGAGTGCTGTTTTCTCTCTGTCTGCTCACCACAATGCTGAAAAGGGACGAGTGTAAATGTTGTGGAGAGGGTTTTGAACCGCATTCTGGTGATGAGGTATGGGCCTGTCTGGTATTCTTAGGACGAAAAGGTTCATCACACTGGCTTATGGCATTGATTTGACCAATATTCACTGGAGACTCTTTAGTTGCAGAACTGCTAGAAATATGTGGATTGTTTATCATTTCTAACAGATTGTGATTAGTGATTATGAACATTTACACACACACACACCTTCACCTATTAATACCCACACATTGCCACTTCCATAGTTGAAGAAACCTTGACTGCCCCCTGGCAGCCATTCGGGGGGTGCCTGGAGTAGCAGTCTCCACCTTTCCCACTCAGCTCCATTAGACCAGTGGCAGCAGCAATTGCCAAACACCTGGTGGAATTGCATATCAGTAAACATAATGGAGGAGCATTCCTTTTAAGTCATGATTATATCTACAGCATTTTTTAATAACAACTGAAGATAGCATAGTTACTTGATTGTGCTATATCGCTCTATGTGCCTGGAAAATACATAATACTTCTCCTCCCTCCCCATTATTTTGTAGTACACCCCATTTTCTACTTTCACTAGACATCTTAGAACATAGCTTGCTAGTATTGGACTGCACAACTCCCCATCCCCCCTCATTGCAGAATGAGATTTGATGCTGATTTTACAGGGTGTCCATGCATAATGCAGATCTTCTGTTCCACCGCATCCCAAAGGTGGCCTTTTGGATTGATTTTTTGGTGATTGTGGAGGCCATTGGAGTACTGAGAACTCACAATGTTCATACACCAGTCTGAAAGGGTTTGATTCTTGTGACATGGTACATTATGCTGTTGAAAGTCGCTACTAGTAGTCATAAAGCAGTTGACACAGTCAGCAGCAGCAGCACTAAGGTAGGTTGTGGTGTTAAGTTGGTGGTAAGGCTCTCCCAAGAAAATTGCCATTACACCACCTCCAGACTGAAATGTTAATAAAAGGAAGGATACATTCTATTCATCGTGTTTACATCAATTTCTCAACTTGCCATCTGAATGGCAAGTTGAGAAATCATCAGAGTAGACGGTCTTGTCCCCAGAACTGCTGCTTACTGAATATTTTCTATCCTTCAGCTTATTCTATGTGAGCCCAAGAAACGGTTGTGTGAAACTTCCTGTAAACCAAATTCTGGCATGAATAACCATCAGTATGAACTTCAGAAAATGATCTTCTCCACTTGTAGATAATTAAATACATTAAGTTGCTACCAAATGCATTAAGTTGCTGCCATGCAACAGAAGTACCTAATAAGGCCCTAATCTCAATTTACTTTTATAAAATCTGACAGAATCAACATACCTCTATGTGACCTACTGCCGGTGTAGACTATAGCAGAAGCCATGTAACAGACTAGAAAGGCACAAAATACAGAGTGAGGGAAATGAACATCACCTAATTACATTAAGGTAGTTCTAGATGTTTTCCTTTTTAAGTGCAGATTTGCATCTAACCTATATAAAACTATCAATGCCTCTTGTTCTCTCTGTTTTTGCCAACACATCTTTCTCTCATTTATTTTCTGTCTGCTCTTTTGTCTTGTTAATCTGTCTTTCTTTCCAGATCTGCCCCCTCCCACACACACACACCCGTACGGATTGAGCATATCGATTGCTCACATCTTTTGCTCTGCAGCTCTTCCCTATTGATCCTCAGCAATAAGGCACACACCCACACATACCAGGCACAAACCTTCTTGCATTCACTGATCTTCCCCTTTCCATTTCTCCCAACACAGCCTTTCTTTCAGGTACCCTAACTTTGCCACACAATTGATTCATAAATTGCCTTACCTTGTGAACTCACACAAAGTGACGGGATACTGTAGATTATTTAGCATATGCCCCTAGTGTGTAGATCTGGCTTGGCAGTGACAGACATTATGCCTTTATGTTTCTCGCTAGACTCATTAAAGTGAAAGAGACCCGTGTGTGTCTGTAGCAGTTAGCATCTCTCGTAGGTCTAGGCTGGGTTCTCTTTTTCTCTTTCTTCGTACTTCTTTCTGTTTGACTTAGCCTGCAGCCTTCTTCATCCTGGGAGCTGGGTCAATATTACCATTCTGTTTAGCAATTAACATCGATCAGTTCTTGTCAATATCGTCAGCACCCAGACAAAGACCCAGGGTGCACTGCGTGTGCGCACTCTTTCTCTACTAGAGCTCAACAAATCCCCAAACAGCACTCTCATTAAATGAGGGCATCATGGCCTGACCCAAAGGTCACCATGCGTGACTCTCTGTTCTGGGTGACTGGAGTACAACCTAATGCAGAGCCCAGGGTGTTCTGAACTGCTGGCCAGTTGTTGATTCATTAATGCAGTTGTGCATGCAAGTGTGGAGGTGTGCATAAGATGTCAAGTGTAGAAACAGCTTGGCTTGGACTTTTTTCGAACACAAGCTGGCCAGCAGATAACAATACACCCCTGCTGTTAACTCTGTGTTTGAAACGCTGAAAACTTTAAACAGTCTGAATGCAATCCATCATCCCAGCAACACACTGTTCAGATTTGGAGCTTTCAGATGTGTCAAGTGCAGTTGATTGTGTCCAATTAGGTTTGTGTATGAGGCGTGAGTAGTATATGCTTGGATGGGCGGGTTGGCCTGTGCATATGCAAGATCTGTGCAGGGAGAGTGAATCTTGTGGCTTTGATTAATACCTGCAGACATGGGCCCTAAACTTCTCATCAGACGTTGAGATGTCAGCCTAACATTGGTATCTGGAATAGATATCCACACTCCGTTAATCATGGGCCAAGTTTAAACTGTTCCTCAATGTGTAAGTGAATGAGACACTTAATAAAGGCCCTTTGATGACAGAGGGGCCCATGCAAAGTTAAGGAATGTGTACAGTGTGCTTGGCTTTGAAATAAGAACCTGTTTGCCACTTGTTCGCGTCTGCAAGATGAGAGAATCGACAGCTGCAGTCAAGTGAGACCAGGAATTAATTAGCAGAGAGCAACAGTGAGCCTCGGCTGAGATGAATAGAAAAGCAAAATATTGTTTTTATTAGTGGCGATGTTGGTGGTGCACAGCCTGCTCCCTTCTCTCTCCCTTTGCAAGATTAATCCAGCAAATATGAACGTTTGCTCGGCTTCATCCTGGAATTCGTTGCAGCTGTTGTCTCTATACATAGCCCAACTAAAGCACTGGAATAACTTTACTTTGACACTTTTAGGTTAGAGGATTTGATGCAGCTTTGGAAACAAGTGACAGGGTAATTATTCAAGCAATCTCACTTGTGCCAAACTTTGGTCATTTGGAGGAGATAATGCCTACACAGTTGATCCCCTCAATCTACACCTGCCCTTTTAGCAGCAAACATTTCAAAACTGTTATTTATTTTGTGATTTAAGCCGCGTATTGTCACTGTTGTGGGTGAGGTCTGATAAAATGCTCAATAATACCAAACATCTGTCCCTTTCATATAAACCAATGCGTAGAAAACATCCAATAATACATAAAATCCAGCGGCAACACTGTCTCATCCTTGCCTCAGGGCCATCTGGCAGGACTTGTTTGTTGGAAGCTTGGACATTTTGCATCGATGAAGCGGTATGCTAAAATCATAAAGACATCAACCTTGGAAGGCACCATCTTTGTGCACCTGGTTCATAAATTATTCTCTTCAAGAACTCATGACAGGACCTTGTGACCAGAGCCAACTATTCAAGAACATCCCTGCAGAGTTAAAGCAGACACAGACATGAATTTCATAAACAACAGGGACAGTCTGAGTAATACATTTGACATTTAGCTGTACAAAACTGAAGACAGATGCAACAACACTACGGCGTAAACATAGCTAAACCTGCATGATGTAGATTAAAAGCAGGCGTGACGCTGCATGCTGCTTGACACTGATTGGTGGGAACCATTTGTGGAGCTCTGAGAGTGTGTATAAGTTAATTGCTTTTGACCAATGAGGTTGTACATAAATATGCAATGTTCAGCAAGTGGATGGATGTTTGTTTAATTATGGTCCTTGTGGTTGTGTGTGTTTGGTTGAGAGTGTGTGTCATGACCCTCAGTGACAGACTGCGTACAGCTGAGTGTGGGATTTGTGGCTCCAGGGTGAATGGTTGCTGCCTGGGTATATGCAGAGGTTTTGTCAACAGGGGTGTCTACCCAGTTAGGCTTTGTGTTTTGTGTGTATGTGAGAGTGTTATCCTGTCACGTTCAATGCACTGTGATGTGAATTGCAGCTGTGGTTTGTGTTGGACGCTGGTCTGGCATGTTTGTTTTTTTTTCCTTCTTGTTTCATGTTCAAGTGCTCCGCAATGGAATCCATGCACATGGTAGCTTTCACTACTGTCATCCCCTCTGTTCATCTCTTCCACACTCCTGCCTTTTCACCTCCTCCTCCTCCTCCTCCCTACCGACTGCCCTCTCCTCTTCCATCTTCCTTTCTGCTCCACTTGGTGTTGCTTCTGCGCCCTCTCGCTGTGTCCGGTTCTCCCATTCACTCTTTTTCCCTCTTCCTGCCCCTTTAGCCTTGCCACCGAGCAGAGGAGGAACTGTAATGTTTATGAAACCCTTTAATGTGCTATGTAATTACCCTGGCAACCCCTTCCATCATTACTCATGCCAATAAAGCACCACAGAATTGACATGTCAGTGAAAAAGAGAGAAAAAGAAGAACGAAAGAGAGGATCACTGCTTGGACTTTTCCATAGCTTTTCTCCTTTCTTTATTCATCTTTTTTCCCAGTTCTTCAGTCCAGATTTGTTCATCTATTTTGTTTTTCCTCGTTATTTTACTTTTACACCTACCTTGTTTCACTTCATTTCCCTTTCGTTTGAGCTAAATAACTTCTGCCAGACTTCCAGGTGGTGATCAATTACTGAAAAGCTCTTTGGAATAGCCAAAGCATTCTTAAAAGTGCAGCTCTTTGGCTATTTTTGGTAGACTTCTCTGTTGGGAAAGAAGTAAATGAGCAAGAAGTACTGCAAATAAACAACAGCTATTGGAGAGGCATAAATAACAATAAAATGAACAAGCAAGCAGCTGCGGGTGTTATTTTTTAATGGAGTTGCAGAAACAGAATTGTTTCTTCATCCTAAAAACATTCAACAGAAAGGTATATCGTAAATGCTACTTACAACAATTTAGTTATTAAGCTTCTTGCTTTTCTCGTGTTGGCAATTATGCTCAAATCCCTACCCTTGCTTGACTTACACAGTGATTGCAATGGCCTTAACTTAAGGCTTCTTCTTCTAATGCCCGCCTTTGTACATTCACAACTCCTATTCTGTCTGTTCTGGAAAAGTCCTTATTTATAAGACAAATATTACAACAAATTAACCAGCAAAACAATGGGTGGGTGCCTGCCTGACGTCAGCCTGCATTTCATTAGCAATTGCTAGGCTAACACGTTCCATATGGAGGAGCCTGCAGGGTAGCCCCCTGCTGCCCAGTCGCAGCCCAGCCCAGCCTACCGTGGCCCATCTCGACTTCGTTGCCATGGCCTGCCCCCACCCTCGCTCTAAGTCAAGCCCCAGTTTGGACCCCATCCGGGCCCCCACCATTATGTCATCTTTAATTTGGACTTGTCACACATCACCTGACACCTACCCCGTCATGCTGTAACCTTTTGTCCTATTGGAGCAACAGAAAAAAAAGCTGTACGGATGATTTTGGCCTCTTCTTTTCTCTCCCACTTTGCCTTTTGTTTCATTTTTTGTTTGCTCATTCTTCCTCTTTTTTTATTCAATCTTTCCCCTCACCAATACTAACTTTTTTGGCTTCTCCTGCTCTCTCTCAGTTCAACCTGTGTAATCCCACCTGCCTTTCCCCTTCTGTCATTTAGAGTTAAATTTGATGTGCTTGGGGTCATGGAACAATGAAGACTAAAAGAAGATTCTGATGACACCTCGGCGCACTTAGCCAGAAATGTTTTTTTTTCTGACAAATGACCTGAATGAGTTGAATGATAGTGAAATATTGGATGTGACAGTGAAATGGGAAGCAACTCATTCTGGAGAGAGCTAAATTATGGCACATGACAGGACTCCGGAGTGAGACTAGTAAATTGGTCCGAGCAGCGGACCTCTGGATAGCAGCGGGTTGTGGCAATGTCTGTTGTGATTGAGACATAAAACGTGAGGGGTGAAGAAGAGGGGCACAAATGTAGAAAGAAATCCAAAGAGAAAGATTAGAGGAGACATACAGATAAGAAAAGATTAATGATTACTAGCAGGAGCATACACTCAATATGTACTGAAACGAAGACATTTGTCAGGTGTCCGCTCTTATTTCAGACAAGTGCAGGCACTTGTGAGGCCTTGGTTTGTGTGCTTCAACCCTTCCAGTTTGTGTATTTGTAAGGCTGTGTATCTGAGGGTTGCTGTGCACACCCATATGACTCTCTGGGTTTCTGGTTGCCATCCCTCATCACTGCTTAGATCCCATGGGTCCCTGCTGTTGGCTCAGTCTCCTGGTCTGCTTACAGCAGACCAGGAGCATTTAGATCTATTCTATTATTTTCTTTTGTTCAAACTATCAAAAAGACCTGTAAAATGCTTACTTTGTAATTGACCGCCCTGTTCAAAATTGTTCTCCTTGATTTTAACTGAAAGGTTGAGTGTTGTTCAAATGATTTGTGATGAATTGATTTGTAAAGCTATATCTCTTAAATCAAGTCACCGGAGTCATAGCTCCGCATTGCTTAAGTAGTCAAAACATTGAATGAATCACATCTTGACAGCTTCCAGAGAACCACTTATTTATATTATTCTGTTTGGATCAATTTTTATATTTAGTTTGGTTGGTGACAAATGACTTATTACGAAGAAACTATTTTAAATGATAACCAAAGCTGGCTGCTATTGGATAAAAAGTGACAATGGGAAATAAAAAAATATTAATGAGCTTGGGGCTCTGACAAGATGAAGTCACAGGATAAGGAATGTATTGTTGCATATTTTACTATATGGGTCTGCAAACGATATATTCAACTCGAAAAAATTTTTGCCCATCGTTCGGACAGTAAGCGCAGACAAAGATTTCAAGAAGAGTAGTAAAAGTGAAAGTGATGAATTGCATTCTTGTCAACCACAGATTGTGTAATCGGAACATGCTACTGGGAAATAATGTCTTTGCAGCCCAGATGTTGAACAGTTAACTTTTTTTGGTTTCGTCCCCGTAACTTAATAAATAACTCCACCACTGCTTGCTGGTACCCTCTCTGCATGTGATGTAATAGACTTACCTATTGCTAAGCAACAGACACAACAACCCAATGCATTTGTTGTGATATCTAAAGTTTTTAACTACAACCATATTTCTTTTTCCATTTTAATAGTTTGTCAACTGCTCCATCAGAGAAAATTAAACATTGTATTTGTTTTATACAAATGTCAGGGATCAATGCAGGCGTTATGCCCAACCTATTCTTGGCAGGGAAGCTCACGATCCTGTCTCGCTGTTCTGTGTGTAAACCTTTCGTCTGCAACTAACTATGACCAAAAGAACTGTGAGAACGGAGACACAGGCAGTGATGTTTAAAGAATCTGAGCTTTCCAAGGATGGTTTGCGGCAACAGACTGGAGAGTACTTGCAAAGCACGTGAAGAGAACATCAGGCCAATAGCTGAGTATGTGACAAGCTATTTAAACTTTTGTGTGGAAAGCTAAATCCTCACCAGAACATTTACTTCACCCAATACAAACTTTGGATCATTAGTAAAATGAAAGAACTTGTGAAAAAGTAAAACAAGCAATCAGGGAGGAAGACAGGGAATTAATCAGGAGTGTGCAAAAATAACTTAAACTCAAGATAAGAAAACTCCAAAGAGAGCTTCAGCAAAAGAATTTTAGACTTTTGTGGTCAAGGGTAAAATATTTCACAGGGTTCAAGTGAATGGACATTCAGATAGATGGAGGTCCAGGCAGAGCCAATGTGCTGAAGACATTCTTCAGTAGGTTCATTTTAGGTGCAAGATCTGCATCCTCCATTCCTCACCCCAGCCACACAAGCCTTCCACACTCCCTTAATCTAAAGGGTCCATGTCACATCTCAGGTTTCTTATTTTCATTTTAGTTACATATCTTGGTGATGATCCGCTGTTGGACATAACCATTATCTCCACCTTCTTCCTTCTGTCTCCCTTCAACCTTGTTCTGTTCCAGTGGTATGAAATCTAACCTAGCAGGTTAGATGCTATACCAGGACAGGTACAAGTAATCTCAGGTGTTGCTCTAACACCTGAGATTACTTATCGTCACAGACTGCATGCATTTGATTCAACAAATTCACTTTTGAAAGGGCAAAGCAGGCAGGACTAGAATAGCACTTTATCAAGTCCAGGCCAGGCAGGTGAAGTGTCTGGACCAAGGATGCAACAACTAAGACAGACGAGGCGGGGATCTGAATTGGCACCCACTGCAGGGTGAACTTCCACAACTGCCACCACTGTCCAACATCATGTTCGCTGAATTCTCAAGGAAGCCTGATTTACTATAACAGAAACTCCTGAATACACTACAATGCCTGCCTGTAAAACAGACACCAGTTTGTGAGACTAAAGAGTTGTCTGTCTGACCAGGTAATCAGCTGTATAGAAAACCCAGTGTGCTGTACTCCCAACATTTTCTATGATTATGTACACTTCAGAATTGATAAGTGTGGGCAGTGTTTAATCTTAATCATTCTTCGTCATGTATAATGCTTTATGAGTACATGAAGAAAGTCTTGTCTTTTCCAGTCTGAAGATTTTCCAAAACAACCAATTTATCATTGCTAAAAAGTACCTAGTAAACAAGGCAACCTCACTAGAAGTATCCACACAAAAGCACTGAAAACACCAAAAACAACAAACATTCCTACAAATTCTAGCTATTAAACTGAACCTTATCAGTTTTGCATTTGTAATGCAAAACTGCAACCTAAACCCCATCTTTATTCACATAAAGACATGTAACCACATAAAGATAGGGTTTAAGTTGAGTGTTATGCTAGCGGGGCAGCTATGTGATGATCAGTGACATAAAATTGCCTATTAGTTACATATGAAAATCCAATTATGCCGTTTCGAGGTATTTTCTGATTTGAACCTATTTCAGAAAAATATTTTCTAGGGGTACTTAAAACAATATTTACGTTCAAATTTAAGGTCAAGAAAGTACTAATAATAAAACATTTGTGTACTTACAAAATACTGCTTCCATGTGCACGGCATTGTCTATCCAGAGATAATCTAGTTTTCTCAAAAGAACTATTTGAAGTGCAAATCTCCATTTGTGAGGGCTTTTTGAATTAGATAAATCTGTCCTGTGGTTTCTCTATACTTTGCAGATGAGTTCTTTCTCTGGCAGTTCTCTAACAGTATTAGTTTTACATGTTTTTCCTATCTGGTTCTCAATGTGTACAAAAAAAGGCTTTTTTTCTGCATGTGTATATTATGTACCTACCTACACATCCTTGCTTTATGATCAAGTTATTTGCTTGCCTTTTCTATTGAACTGGGCATAAGTGTGTGTTTTCAATGTGTGTTTGTGTGCTCTTTGTGGGGCTGTTGGTGTTTTATGCTGGTTAGAAGTTTATGATCAGTATTTTCCGGCTTGCATGACTTAGCGTGTGAAAATCCATTCACACCCAACATAAACACACGCATACACACACACTCCCATTAATGGTGTGGATCTTGATGATATTCCATGTTGTGTCTTTTACTGTATGGTAGTCTTGGTAGCAATGCCGTGCGGGGGGAGTCAAGGTGGGTGTGTGTGTGTGTGTAACGGGGTGCACTTGTGAGTGCAGCTGCATGTCGGTGTGCATGGAATGAGTGTAAAAGACATCAGACACCACCGTTAATGGGCTTAATCAATGACAGATGAAATTCCTGTTGTTTTTCTCACCGCAGCACTGTCTGCTCCAATAGAAACACGGCACAGAATGTGCACTGGAACTCATGGGGATGACTGAGGTTGGAAATCTCACTTATGCTCTCAGCTACCATATACCTACACACTCGCACACCCCCACATGTATGTATTCACAAACTCTGTGAGGTAAGGCTCCACATTGCTCTGAACCTGCTAGCATTTTGCTCTCCTGCAGAGTTTACGGCTTTCGTGAAATATGCATATCACAAATAAACTGTGCAAATGCTGTTAACACACATGTCCCTATATTCTCATACACACACATACACTTGCCAAAGTCCTCTCTGTGCTCCAGCTGGGGACCCAGCTGCAGTGATGTCATTGCTTGCTGCCACTTTGCTGATTGTGACTTTTATTGAAAGCAGAACACTTTGATTCAGCTTCAAGAGCAGTCACTCTGCTCAAGCTCTAAAATAGATTGGATTCTGCGTGCCCCTATACACACAAGAACCATTGCTCATGTCATCTGCATATATATGTGCACAACAGGCATCGGGGTTAGACTGTAGGGGCCAAACCGCAGAAAGGCTGCATCCCTGCAGACTTGGTTCTGTAAAAGTGAGGGATGAAAAGAAAGAAGTAGAGAGTGGAAGAGGTGGGAGCATAGATTAACAGTTTGCTCTTAGAGAGATAAGAGAGACAAAGTTACGCAATGAGGAGATGTCTCCTTTTCCTCTCCAAGCTATCACCAAACACATATTTTTGTCCCTTAAGAATGTAAGTTTATGGCAATAAGCATCCACACCAACCAGACTGAAAACCCATTTCACCTGTATATTCACAGCTAAAAGCCGTTTTGTCTGAACTTCCCTTCAAATATTAATATTTGATAAAAAAAAAATAATTAAAAAAAACAAAATTTTTTTTAGTAACAAGGCTCTGTAAAACTCCACAAGACCTGCAAAGATATGAGAGGAGGCCTTAACAGTTTCGCCACATTACGTTCCATCTGGAGTTGCCTTAGAGCCCCTCTTTTCTCCTGCTCATGTCTTTACTTCATGTCTTTACTGCCAGTGGCACAAAATTTAAGTTCTCAGCCCTCCATCAACTCCTCTACAAGGCATTTCTGCCCATTCATGTCCCCAGACCCCATTCGTTTTGCCTTTCTCTAAACCTTTTCACTGTGTCCCTTTCACCGTCCCCTTTTCTCTGCCCCCCAGCCTCAACCCTCCTCCTCCTCCTCTCCTCTGTCTTGTATATACTCGTCTGTTGGCATGTCCTCTGTCTTTCCAGCCTTTGAAGGCTTTTCAGGCTGCTAATAAAAGACAGGTCCCCACCACAACAAAAGGGCTCAGCGCTGCCTTTGAATAAACAGTTTATTTCGCTTTTATTTTTTTTTCTCTCTCTCTCTCCCTCTCTCTCTCCCATCACACACCCAGACCCCCGTGCCTCACCCCTCTCCTCCCCTGTGTATGTTTTTTTCGCTCTTGGCTAAGGGGGAAATATGTGCACTTGCTATGTTTTTTTTCCATGCGATCACAATGCTCTGGAACAGATTAACAGAAGGCAGGGTAGGGATTGAGAGGGATGAAAAAGAGCAGGAGAGGCAGAAGTAGAAGAAAGCAGGTAACTGTGGCAACCTTGGCCCCGTCTGTCAGTTCGTCACTCAATCTGGCCGATTGTATCCTTGTGCTGACCCACAGCATGTTGCATTTCGGTACACACATGCTCACCTCCCATCTCAGCACCTTATCGCCTGTGTGCTGCTGTACACTCCTAAAAGCACCTGTAGTCTGTACGCTGAAGCAAACTCCCTAAACCACATTAGTCCCTGTGTACACTGGCAACACCTGGCTTTTCCCAGTAGGGTTCAAATAAACATCTTGTTGAAGAGAGACCTGTTTTGTTGGATAAACTGGAACAACCCAGCTTTGAATCCGAGCATAATCCACCACATCCAGAGAAATCACGTCAAAGTAAAGTTGACAATTTGTCCTGTTTACAAGTGTAGGAATATTTCTCTGGCTAGAAAGCACTTGTTAGGCACATTTGAAAAGGCGTATTTTTCCCCCAGAATGTAAATACGTTCTCAGTTTGTTGGATCTGGACCCGCTGCGGTCCCGCAAGCTGGAAAGACACTCCACTACTGAATGAAGCCCCGACAGCTGGGCCAGGAGCAGGCTGTGCAGGGCAGCATGATCGCTCCAGCAGACCTAGACAAACATAAATATGCTTCAAAATACTTGAAATTCTTAAGGTGAGCCTAAATTTGTCTTATCAGACACAGCTAAACATGGACGAAAATCAGCTGATAGATAATGCGTGTGAAGCATTTGAATTATGTGTTTTCAGGAACTTGAGGTGAATTCCATCTCTCCCCTGCCTGCGTTTGTTTCTCTGCTTGTTCCAACTCCAGAAACGGAGGCCCAAGTGAGACTGTAGCAAAACTGAACTCTGATCTGAACCAAACTACAGGCCCGCTACTTCTCACCCCTTTCACAGTGCCAGCTTGTTGCCTGTTTCAGGCTCGTCCTCTTGGCTTCCTCTGTTTATCACCTACCTTTGCCTTCCTACTCTGTGCTCCTTTTCACTCTCTGACTCCTTCTGTCTTATTTTTTTATGGAACAGGCAGGCTGTGGTGCTGTAGCCCCAAAGCTCAAAGTAAATAAATGGTCATTTTTCGGCCTCTTTCTCTTGGAAGAAGAATAACAGCTCGATGAGAATGTGTGTAAAGGTTTGTGTCAAGCATGTGTGTGAGCACGTTTGTGTGCCAATGTGTACATAACTGTGTACGTATGTGTGTACAAAGCAGCAAACCACAGGCTTATTGGAGCTATTAGAGAGCTGGCTGAGCGGCTCAGCATAGCAGCACCAGATGGGCAACTAGGAGTAGACTCCGAAAACACACACTTTATACATACATGAGCACTTTTACAGAGACACATGGTGCGTATTAATGCTGACAGAATGACAGAAGGAATATTAATACCTACAATGCACACGTGCATAAACAGACTTTGAAATGTATGCAAACAAATTGATTGCACAAGCAGGCACTTGCGCACAGCTGGCACGCTGCGTCTGCCACGCGCTCTGCCGTGATGCTCCAAGTGAATGATGGACGGCGTGAGGGTGAGGAAGGACGACACAAAAGAGCATCCCTTCATCTCTGTCATTCAGCTAATCCTTCTCTTCTGTCACCCATTACGCCACTCTACTTCTCGCCAACAACCTCCAAACCCTCATCCTGCTCTGTGTGTCAGTCTCTTAACCTTTGCCGTTAAAGCTTTTTTGTACTTTTTTCCACAGAGATTCATCTTGGTTTCTCTTTCCTCTCCTTTGACTCTTAACTTTGAAACAAGAACATTTGGTTTACGTAACAAGCACGGCCACAATGACTTGCAAAAGTATTCATATCCCCATTGAACCAGCATGTCGTCCTTTTCACATTTAATGAAGTGCAACCGCAAACTTTTTATTATATTTTAGACAGACAGACAGACAGACAGACAGACAGACAGACAGACAGATAGATAGATAGATAGATACTTTATTGATCCTCATGGGGAAATTCAAGTTTTACGAGGATTTTATGTTGTGGATCAATAAAGGAAAATGTTCCAATCATTTACAACAGAAAAAAAATTAAATAAAATCTGACAGAATCCCAGATTCCTACATATTCACACATGGGAGTGGCTATGAAGATGCATCCTTCAACAGGTTCTTCTGCTAATCTGTACGGTAGCTGTGTTCATCTTCACATAAACTACAGTAACCAGTTTCTCCTTCCGTACTAAAAAAATAAAAACTTTTATGCTACCACCCACTTGTTTCACATGATGGTGTGTGTAACCCCTAACTAGAATTGTGACATGGACCTGAGCCTTGGGACTCTGTGCTGGGTATATCAGAAAACATCAAGAAGCTGAGTGCAGACTTGGTGGACCGCTTTGTGGTATAGTGTGGAAACAATCCTCTCATCTTGAATGTGGACAAAACAAAGAAGATTATTGTAGATTTCAGGAGAAACAGGGCTAGGTCAAATACTATTTCAGTAATGGAAGAAGAAGTGGAGGTGATGCAGAAAAACAAATATCTTGGTATTCATCTGGACAAGAGACTGGACTGAAGACTCAACAATAAAGATGTCTACGAAAAAGATCAGAGCAGACTGTACTTCTTAAAGAAGCTTAGGTCCTTCAAGGTTTTGGAGCAAGATGATGCATGTCTTCTACAAGTCTGTCAAGAGTGATATCTCTTCTGCCGTCTTCTGTTGGGGGTCAGTAGCATGAGAGCCAGAGACCTAAAAAGGCTCAACAAGCTGATAAAGAAGGTTGGTTCTGGTTTCCAAAGTGGAACTCTCCCATGCAAGCTAATTTTGTGATTTTAATTGTACCTGCTGACATTTTTAAGTACTACATCTTTTTAGCTTAAAGTCATATGTATTTGTGGATTAACAAAAAAAAAGTCCCTTAATTTCCAAACATTAAGCTGATTATTGCTAAACTGTTTGTGCAGTTTTTTTTTATTTCAATAAGAAATACTCTGTAGGATAACGAAACCTCTGCTGCTACGATAGTAATGACTTTCTGATACCTAGCATGTGATCTCTTCCACTAAGTATTCCTGCTGTGGTAATTTGTGCAGAATGTGGTTTGGCATTATGTTGATTAAATAAGCATGGCCTCGCGTGGAAAAGATGGTGACATATGTTCCAACAAATTCTGTCTATATTGTTCAGTGTTCACAGATGTGCAGCTTAGTGAGCTGCCTTCTTACTTATTCTCTATGCACTAATCAATGCATCCTCATACCATCATAGACTCCTGCTTTTAAACTACTTGCAGGTGGTCCGTCTTCGCGCCAGACTATAGGATGATGTGTCCATGATGTAAGAATGCAGTTTTCTGTTCTGATCCATGAAATCATTTTAAATTCAGCTCATCTGAAATGAATAACAAGTCCTGAGAACATTGGAGTCCTTGGACAATTTTATCATAGTCACAGACTGTTGACTTGGTTTTGCTAATACAACAAATAAGTGCATTCCCTGGGCAGGTTTTAGACATTTTTAATGATTTCCACTATAGAATCATTTCAGTTTTATTGCTGTATTTTTCACGCACCAGCACGTAACAGTCTTCCAGAAAAATTACCGCTTTTTTTCTCTAGTGACCAAACATTGATTCAAATATTGTCAAACTTTTAGTCTGATAAAACCTTATTAAGATGCTTCTACAGTAACACATTGTACATCTGTGATGTCCACAGTTTTTGTCATGTGGGCCATAAAAAGTAGAGTGAAAATCACTCACGAGTCAAAAATATATATTTTTTAAACTCAAAAAATTATATTGTGGTGACCTTTTAAATAACTGTTCAATAATAAACTAAGCATGTTAAATAAACAGTTTTTGGAAGAAATTTAAGTGTAAATCAATGTATACAACAAAACTTCATTATGGTTATGCACGTTTGCCTTTTTAAAAGAAATGTATCCAATTTGTGATTTTTTTTGGCTCAATTAAAAAAATATTAAAACAAAAGCATTTTCATCTATAAGAACAGGAGTAGAGTCCCTCTTTCTTTGAAAATGCTTGCTGTATTTAGATAGGTTTAATAAAATCGGCTTAAAACATTGAGTGCCAATATCTGCTTATAAGTAAAAAGTCAATGGATAGATATTGACTTTTAGAACTTATTATTATTAAATAGGTGTTATTTGCTAAGAAATCATAGAGAACAAATCATGTTTTTATGATTTTGAAACCTCACTGTATATGCTCTGTGGTTGTTTTAATCAGTCACGTTTGGCTGGGTAGTTAATAAC
This sequence comes from Brachyrhaphis roseni, assembly GCA_903066815.1. Lineage (NCBI taxonomy): Eukaryota > Metazoa > Chordata > Actinopteri > Cyprinodontiformes > Poeciliidae > Brachyrhaphis > Brachyrhaphis roseni. Next base: position 4,852 of record CAEFZY010009773.1, on the reverse strand, counting down.
ACATTATTCACTGATGTGAGAAAGTCAGACAAAACAAAACAAGAATGTATTGTTTCTATTTACCTTTATTTTTTAAGAAATACTGAAAGAGAAATAAAACGTTCTCTTCCAGTGACTGAGAACAGCATTTCAATCCCTTGAACATTTCCACATTGTGTTACAGCTACAAACTTCAATGTATTTTATTAGAATTTTATGAGGTTTCCAAAGTGTTTTACAAATCAAAAGCAGAAAAGTGTGGTGTACAATTGCTCACAGAGCCCCCCACCCTCCGAATCAGTAATGGGCAGCGTGGAGCTTCCAGGTGTGTCTCTGGTTTTACAGAACATAATCAAGTAACTGAATTACATCCTCCTCATGCAATCATGATCTACAGAGGCTGGGGCAGTCTGACAGAAGTGAGGCTACCATCTACCACCAGCAGACAAGGCGAGTGAAGAGTCTTGCCCAAGTCGCAACAACTGAGACAGATTGAGTGAACTCTTACCACCGTTGCTGTTATTTTAAAAGCAATATTTCCATAAGCCCTGTGAAATCTGAGTGAATTTAATTCTATAGTCATATTTAATAAACTGATATGTCCCAATGAATACAGTTAGTCAAATTGAAAGTACTATTTCAAAATAACCTTTAAGTAGGTATAAAACATACTTTTCATTAACCCCACATTTTTGTTTTTAAAAATAGTTGTTTTATTAGTCTGATGAAATTTCAGAATTTTAAATGTCGTTTCATTACCTTTAAGTGGAAAATGAACATAATTAACAGAAATAAAGGTTTTCAAACATCATACTGTGTGTAATATGATGTGTTTTTCTTAGTGATAAAATTCCTGTAACAAATTAACTTTTCAATAATATTTTAATTTCTTGAATGAGCCTGTAACAGCTTTTCATTTTTCCTCCAGAAATCACAACAGCCTGTGTTGAATTAGTCGTTTTCCTTGAAATGTTCCCTTTTCTCTCCTTGTTAGCCAGCAGGAATTTACAACCAACAGGAGTATTACCCCAGCAGCTCTCCCATTTGTCATCCATCAGGCGCAGCAAAGTTATTGGAAAGTTGCAGTTGTGCTTCTCGTGGCGTGGATGCGGCCGGCGGGCACGTTCTTGGGGTTGCAGTAAAACAAGCGTCTAATGACACCCCCTATAACCACAGTAAAAAGAAGGGGGGGCATGCATCACCAGTGCTAACCCAGGAAATGCCTTGGTTGGCCACAGGGTAATTGGGACTGTCCCATATAATTTGGGCAACGAAGCAGGCAAGTTTGGCCAGAACTCCTGCACTTGTCTCTCCCTGGATGTTGGTCAACCGCACTGCACCGTGTAAATGATAAAAGGAACGGAAAGGCGGACTTTGAGATAAGCTTTGAGTTTGGAAATTTGGGGGAAAAAAGTAGACAAAGACAAAGAGTCTGATTTGAAATAAAAACAATGACTAGAAAGCAGAGGGAACCGTGGATTAGTAGTTTGCTCTCTTAGATCTGTACATATATTCAAATGTCACAACAAGAGTTGAAAAAGTGAAGAGTGGCGCGTATATGGTGGGCATTATTTTTCCCTCGGCAGGTTCTCCTATGCTGAGGCAGATGGAAAATAGGAAAGGGGAGCAGGGGGAAATTCAGCTTAGTCAGGTCTTCTGGTGTGGCAGTGTACTCATCGTGGAGCGTGTGGATGTGTGTGTTTTCTCTTTCTGTCAGGTCCTCTTCACAAGCACCGCTCACTCTAAGTGAAGCAGACAGCTTGAAGACTAAAGAGTTCTTGTGATCGAGCCTGAAACCACAGGTGTGTGTTGGTGCGCAGACGCTTGTATCTGCATTGGGTGTGCACATTTTTGGTGTGTTTCTGTTTCGTTTTAGCCAGCAGTTCGTCGAGCATCTTTGTGTTTTAATGGACAAGTATGAGGCAGGTTATGTATTTCAGTGTGTGAGGGGAGCTGTTGCAGTGTGTGTTTCAGCTAAATCTCACTAAATACATAACTGTGCACTGAAGTGTGTTTAATGTCTCTGTTCTGTGTTTTTGATGGCTGCTGTGTTATACCTGTCTGCCCCTACAGACTTTACTCGCATTAGTGGCATTAGCCGGGCTTGTTCCGCATTTGTCTGTGTGTGTGTGCTCTGTCTGCATCTCCTTTACGTGTGTTTGTGAGCTCAAGGAAGAAAAAAAATTGTCTGCTTACAGCACAGGCTTGTGTGTGAGCATGCATATAGAATCGTGCAAGAATGTATGTGCGTATTTCAAGCTTTAGGGGTCACGGGCAGGTCTTCATCTCCTGCGACCAGACCAGACAACAAGGAGGGAAGTGCCTTGCTGTGGAGCAGACGGCAGCAGTGTGATGTGTGGCTGTCTCTGATCTGGGACATGGCCTTGGGCAGCAACTAAATGAAAAATGAAACCGCATGGCGGTGGGGTGAAATGTTTGTAAATCGGACACTGACTAAATCATGCTAAACACAAAAACACGCAGAGAGAATGCTTCTCAGCAGATCCCCAGCAGAAGAACAACCCCCTGAACTGCTTTTCCCTGCCTGGTTCTGGTCCCAGTCCAAAACTAGTCTGCTCCGCACAAAAGCAAATCCTCCACCATTGGCTTCCCTTTATTTACCTTTGCTTTGTTTTCTCGATTTATCAGAATTAAGGGTTTTCAAGCTGAGTTTATGGTCACAATTGGATGCAGTTTTAATGTCAATAAACAACATATTTAGCAAGTGTTGTTGTTCTTCATCCTAGATTCTTGCGTAACGGTAATATGTCTAACAAAGCACAGATGCCGCATTAGCCTGAAAACATCTGCGTTACAGAGGGAGAAAGACATGGAGACGGACGTTTTAAGAATGTCCCTAACTTTTGTTAGGCCATAAAAACACACAACTTCAGGCTCATAGAGCCATAGAAACACTCTGACCTTTGCCTGGACAAAGCTGTCATGTAATGTGTGTCTTTGGGACGTCGGGTGCTGTGTTCCTGACGTGTGACTCGTAAGAGTAAAGAGAACAAAAAAAACCTACAAGAATAGGCTTTAGTGAAAACAAAAGGAGAACAAGAGTACAAGGCGTAAACTGTGATGAAACAGGAGATGAGGACAAAGAAAACAGAGAGGCAAGTCAAAATGGGGTGAGACAGAAAGAGAATGTGAATGTTAACAGAGAGAATATGAGACGGACAAGACCCCAAATGGATTTTTAACCTTTTGTGCAGCAGCTGAAGTCAGGAGTTGTATAATTCAGGAAGGACTGTCTTTTGACTGTTTCCAGTATTTCTGCACCAGCAGCAGACAGTCCCACAACCTCTGCATTGCTTGGAAAGTCCAATCTGACTCATTAGCAAATGATGCTTGCAATGACTGGGAAAACTCTGCTTCTGTTTAAACACAACTGGAATGATGAAATGCAGTCTTTTCTCAAATTAGCAGTGTGACTGAAAATTGCCAGTTGTGCAATTACTTTTATATTAGCTCTGTGAAAGACAGGATATTTGTCCAGTATTTAATTTGCAATCTAGTAGATGTCAGGTGGGATAAGTCAGCATACCTCAATCCTGCATATGGTCAAGTGGTTGCATACGGCCTATCTCAAGTAAGCATTGGGTGAGAGGCACGGTACACCCTGGACAGGCCCTGAAACACACGGCAAAGTAAAATGAAATGGTTTTGATTTGGTCTTCAAGGGCTACTGTGTTCTAGATGTCCTTGCAGCAGCAGAACTAATTCAAATGTTTACATTACCTCCTTAGTATGCCATCAAGTGCTATAGAAGCCTAATCACCCATTTATTTAAATGAGCCTTGTGGCAGAACAGAAATACTTAAAATATTCAGCGGATCCTGCCTGAGAATCAAATTTGGGGATTGTTAGAATGGTCTAGTCAAAGTCCAGCCATTAATCCAACAGATGACCTGTGTCGCAAAAAAAGTTGATGTACATAAAAGACAGACAAGAAGATGGCCGTTCTTGAAAGAAAACCAAAATATGTCCTGTTTTTGATTTGACATAACAAATGTGGAGGAATGTGCTCTGGTCAGACAAAGTAAAATGAAACTTGTTGGTAAGGAGGAAAAGTGACATTGCATATCCTCCTGTGCACCATCACCAGGGTGTTTTAACATCGTGCTGGCGGGATGCTTTTCCTCAGCACAGACAGGGAAGCGAGCCAGAGTGTAAGGGAAGATGGATGGAGCTGGATTCAGGATAATACTGGAAGAAAACCTGTTAAAAGCTGTAAAAGACTTACAGAAGGGGGCTAAAACAGAAAAAAAGGGGAAGTAACACTTAGCAAGACCTACAATGGGCTATTTTAGATCAAAGCATAAAGTGCATTTCTACTTCAGGAATCAGTCGGTTTTAGGTGTAGTTTCCACTGCTGGAACCAGGGCCAAATCAGACAAAAACAAGTAGAAACCTATCCAAAAATGAGCCAAGGCAGGGACTTTTCACATTCTGAACAAAAGGTGTTCTTGGTGGGGGGAGGACGCATTACATTTCTCAATAGTTGAATATGCCCAGCATTTTATTTCAGTCATCTCCCACTTAATCCTCTTCTACAGCTCACATTTTCAGTTAATTCTGAATTAACTGGCAGGGATTCTGTATTTTTTGCTTAGAAACATTTGGGTACAAATACACTGATAAAATCCGCCCCAACTATGAATATGAAGAGAAAGAGTAGCACTATCATTAAAGTCTTTTTAAAAGATTTTAAGCAGTTTGAATATTTTTGCAGTGTTTTATTCTCTGCGATCCAGATTAAAGCGATTACCAATATCAGGATTTTTGATCATCTGGGGGAAGCAGTGCAGCACAAACACTGTTTATAGTGGGGATGGTGTGCTGCTGACCTCGACTCGGGACGTTGTGGGTC